>JANIJH010565385.1:0-13738 GCA_024520975.1 Erythroxylum areolatum
ACACAATACCTATACAAACACACTCATTTAATTCCATTTAATATTTCTAATTTCTACCGAAAGTTCAGGGTCCAACAACCCAGATGGTAGTCCACAATGCAATCATAGTCTTTAAACAATTCCAACTAATGTCGTTGTCTCAGATTAAGTTCCTTCTAGGTAAGCTAATACTTCAAACTCTTATGATCGGTGAAGATCCTACACTTTTCACCATATAAGTAGTGTTGCCAAATTTTCAAAGCAAACACTACCATTGTAAGCTTAAAATCATGCGTAGGGTAGTTCTGTTCAAGAGGTTTTAATTGCCTAGAAGCATATGCAACTACTTTTCCATCCTACATCAAAACACAACCCAAACCATTTTTTAGATACATCACATACATAATACACTCCTTACCAAAAATGGGTTGAGCCAACACAGGAGCTTTAGTAAGCATTTCTTTCAATTAATCAAAACTAGCTGGACATCTATCAGACCATTCATACTTCACTCCTTTCCACAGCAATTTAATCAAAGGAAATGCTATCACCGAGAACCATTTCACAAATCGGCGATAGTAAGCCACCAATCCCAAAAAATTTCTTACTTCTGTCGCATTCTGTGATAGCTTCCAGCTAACAATTGCTTCAATCTTACTAGGACCAACTCTAATCCTTTGAGAAGAGACGATATGCTCTAGAAAAGATACTTCCTTAAGCCACAAATCACACTTCCTCAGCTTAACATACAATTGCTTTTCCCGCAGGGTAACATAATTTAGATATGCTGAACATAGTCATGTTCATTTTTATAATAGACCAGGATATCTTCTATAAACACTACAACAAACTGGTTTAAATAGGGCCTAAACACTCTATTCATCAAATCCATGAATGCAGTTGGAGCATTAGTTAGCCCAAATGGCATCACCAAGAATTCATAATGTACAAAACGGGTCCTAAATGTAGTTTTTGAAACATCCACATCCTTTACCCCCAACTATTAGTAGCCTAATTACATATCTATCTTGGAAAATACTCCTGCACTTTTCAATTTTGCTTGCACACTATAAATCCCATCACTTTTACTTACATATCTATTCTTTTCTTCATCAAATCCACAAAAATATGTTTACATCCATATCAATTTAAACATACACCACCACAGTATAATACTAATCTCATATTCTTTAATACAACCACGAATACAAATACACTGGCTTAATGTCCAACATATCAAACCATGTAGTATTTCCTATATTAGGAAATCAATAAACTTTCATTTTCTTACATTATGATAGATCATCATTCATCTCGATTGACCTCAGAGGGTCTAGATATAGATGGATGGGATCATGCAGGACTATTACTTTCAACAACCTCATCAACAACCTCATGAGATCTTTCTATACTTAAATCTAAAATCAAAATGTGGGACAACCCACAATAAGCCAAACACAACTCTTATATCCAAGTATAAGCAATAGTTAAGCACTGGTTAAACCAAAATCACCTAAACCATTCTCTGATACCAAATGATGTAACACCCACATACCCCCTAAGAGGATATATAGATGCCACACAAAGCAATACTGAAACAATCTGAAACATGCTAAAGCATTTCCAAAAACTCAAGTAATATACTTTTCATTTCATGGATTAGGTCATATTCAAAACATAACATACACATGGTACTTATTATATACAAGACTTAAAATCCAAGTCCAACCTGTATTAAGGTTATTACAAACCTTCAAACAAAATACAAATTCCAATATGTCTCATTACATTAAAAACAACTTAAAAGAAACTGAACATTTCCAAAACAAAACATAATCTCCTTGACCACTATGGATGTCTTTGTCCCAATCTTTAAACCTTCTTATCAAACCTACATGGAGGAAAAACCATCGTGCTATGCATAAAGCTTAGTGAGGAAAAAATTAAACAAGGTATAATTTGGCGACTGTTTCTAACAGTTGTCTAGCATTCATATATATAGAATCAGATCACATCTCAGGCAATTTTTAATTGTTCATATTAAAGCACAATCCAAACAATATGTATCTCATAAAAGAATATAACATATCAAAATAGGATATATTTTCTTTATAGCAAAACTTACAAGTATCATAACAGAATACCATAATATCATAACCGAACTTTAAAGTACCAAAACAAAACTTGTCTGTATCAAAATAGTATCTGATTATATCAGAACATAACTTAGTTATTTCAGAAAAGAGCTTGATTATATCAGAACTGAGCTTATAATAGAATATAACACAAGTTAGCCTACTAATCCTTTTTATAGAAGCAGGTAACGGGACTAGAATAGAAGATACCCATGTTTGGTATCTAAAATAGAAGAGGCTTAAGTCTCTGATATAGAAGACAAAGAAGTGTCTAAAATCAAAAGACACTGGAGTGTCTGGCACAGAAGACACCTTTTTGTCTAGTTGTATAAGACACCTTAGTATCTGGTTACAGGAGTAGCTACAAACCCCTTTAGGCATGCCTATTTACCGACAACTAGGACTTGGCAGTTTTAAAACATAACATTTCAGATTTCAGAATTACATGCAAAAGATGTAGTGCATAACATATATCTTTATTCCATTTTTCTCAAATTGAAGATATACATGCACATCCAAACAAACTTAACATAACTTATGAGCATAAACATTTGAAATAATGTACCATTAAATGCATTATGTATTTACACATTACATATAATCACACAAATTTCCAATTCATAAACAATCATATTCAATTCACATCACAGAAACCATTTAGAACACACTCGTGTTCATAAGGGCACATTCATTCTTGAACACACCATACATTTCAACATTAGACACATTATTTACTAACCACACATTCCTTAAGTAATTACCTCAATTAACAATCCATAACTAAGTTAACTATTACTCAATTAATATAATATCATCTAGGCTCATTTTCAACCTTAATTAAGTCCAATTAAACCATTATTAAGTACCTTAACCTTATATAGTCTAACAATTGTTTTAAACTAACATGTTCTCCTTCCTAAGTGCTTTCCATGATCGTAGGAATAAGCCTTATAAATCCCATGATTGTGGGATGAGTGAATTGACGATTCACTCACCCTCAGCCTCTAATTTGTTTTCAAAACTTGACTTTTTCATTCCATTCGACACACCTTCACCAGAGTCCATCAGTTTCACTTCAATTCTGCCTTATTCATGTTTTAATACCTTGTCAAATTCAAAAATCATTCATAAGGCAGCTAACAATCCATAATATTTCATGCATAAAAAAAATCTAAAGCAAAAGCTATCAATAACTATCATGTTCTAGACCTCAATTCATCATCAATTCAATACATATTCTATCTAATACAAACATCAAATAATTCATATTATAGCATGAAATCAAGTTTAGCATTACCTTACCTTCTTAACTTCAAATTCCTACTCCAAAGAACAAGCCAATCAAACCCCTCATGCAACCAACACAAGTCTAAGATCAAGGTGCAAATCTTAGCACCAAAAAGACAAAATAGAAGATAACATAATCTACTTCCTCGATACAATATTTGGCTAAAAATTTGGAGTGGTAATGCGCGGATTTGTAGAAAAATTTCAGAGCTGAAGGAGAGGGATAGCTTTGGTGGTGATTGAGCAAGAAGAGAAAGAATAACTAGCAGAAACACTTTTGCCTTAGCTGGACTCATTTAATGTTAGGTGTCACTCCCACCATAAGGAATATGTCTCCTTTGCATGTATCGCATATGTCCTGAATTTAAGCTACCAAATGTCCACTTCCATTAAGCCATTTGTCACTTAATGAATGTTGTCAAATGCCACAATTCAGGCCATTTGTCACTCAACCAATGTTGCCAAACATCAATTCATTAGCGTTGCCAAATGTCACTAACTCACAAGTTTAGTCATTCTAATTTTCCATATACCATCTTGACTTGCCACTTGACAATTTTCCTAGTCCAAATGTACATTTTAATACCTCAATTCTCTAATGGTGTTAATTAATTCAATTCACTAAGTATGGTCTATTAAACCAAAATTCAAACATATACAACTTACAATCATGTCACAATTTTAACACATATCATAATTACCTTCATGAATATGTAACATTTCAACTAAGGTACAATTTGGGGCCTTACAATAATAACTGAGTAAATTGATTTCATGGTCTATTGGATCACTTAACTCTCATTAACTCAACCCAATCATTTTGCATTCAACTTACCCTCTCGGTTTGTTACCGAAGCATGAAGATACAACAATCAATCACAACACCCAATCAAAATAACACAAAAATAGCTAGATTAACATTAAATCAAGGTAAAATCCTAAAAGAAAGTTAGAACGTCTTAACTAAACCCAAATCCATAAACATATTTGTATTAATCTTAACATTCAAGAAAATGAAAACAAAGATGAAAGAAACACGCGTGGAATGGGGACCGAGACACCTCAAGAAAATAGCAACTGTGAAGACCCGCTTCTTCTCTCCTCTCGTCCTCTTTCTTTATCTTCTTCTTCTCTCATCTTAGAGTGTTTCCAAAAATGAAAGATTGGAGGCTCTCTTAGGTTTTCTTCATTATCTCTTTTATAGGTTTTTCTAATTTGGGCAAGCCTGGGGCTTTTTTCAAGTTTAAAAGGTCCAAAAAGTCCCTCCAAAACTTAATTTAGGAAGGTTATTAATGTGTTTTATCACACAAGCCACAATTGTGGCCTATAGTGCAACGATTATCACCCCTAAATGAGCCTTCTGTTCCACGATTGTGGCTCCTCCCTGATGCTTCTATCACGATTTTACCTTCTGGGCCACGATTGCGAGCCTGGTTGCTCTTTTACATTTTCTCTGGATCTCCTCTGTTCTTTTATATTTTCCCTAAAACATTAGCAAACACATCAAAGCACCTCAAAAATATATAATTGAAGCTCAAAAGTGTTCTCTAACCGTCAAAATACCCAAAACACAAATATCTAACTAAATAAAAGAAACCTAACCTAAACGTGCATTAATAATTCAATTTCAGTACTAAACATGTACTAAACTACCCACTAAAACATTATATAGTCTACAACTATCATCATCCCCACACTTAAACATTTTCTTGTCCTCAAGAAAAAAATATAAAAAACACATAACATATAAAACACACAACAAGCAATGCAATAATGAGGCAATGGCATTCAACTTCTCAAAACTAATTTAACTGCAAACATAATCTCCCAAGTTGTTCCAACTTATTAACTTGTGAAACCTGCGTTTATGTACTATGGACTAATTATATAACTAATCCAGAACTTAATGTTAAATTTATTCACCCCTATCGCTTACACACACACACATTGATAATATCACTTACACACACATAATGATAATTATTCGATTAATAAAAAATGTAACTATCCCTAAGTACGTTTTTATGAAAATTTAAGCTATTCACCAAGATCTGTAGATTTTATTTGACAAAACACTATTCTTTTTAATTTTGGTTGACATGAACCTAGCCTTTTACACAAAGGCAAACATTTATAATGAATGTCGATCCGGTTACTCAACTAAGTCATGTTTTTATTAAATAGCTTGGCTGGAATATCATTATGGTCTTTTGATGTGAAGGCACACATTTGTGATGCATATCGATCCGATTACTCAACTACATCACATTCTCAACTGGCTACTAACTTTATTCATAACCCGAAGGTCAGTGGAATAGTTATTTGCTTATAATTTACACTTTTTTTAATTACCTCATTTCTTTAGCTAAAAGTTCTTGATAAGTGTAAATTGCATCGTATTTTAAGATATAGTTTGATATATGATTAGTTGTTAATTCAATCATTTAGTATGTGTTTAGGTCAGACTTATGTTAGTTTGTTAATTATTTGTGTTATAAGTGTTTTGTAGGTTAGTAGAAGCTTTTGAGCTTAAATATTATGTTTTTCAAGTACCTTGATGTTTTTACTAGTGTTTCAGGGTCAGTATCGAAGAACAGAGGAGTTTTAGAAGAAATTAGGCCACGAACTTGACAGAAGGCTCAGATGTTGGTCACGATCGTGGACTGTGTCGGGCAGACGTGCAATGGCTTAAAAACTTCACATTTCAAAGGACCTTTCAGACCCCAAAAATACACTAAGGTTACCTAAAACATAAAAGACTATTTAAACAACATTAAGAGGAGCACAAAAGAGCTTTTTGCATCAGCCACACTTGAAACCCTAAAGATAGAATACCGAGAGAGATAAATAAGGATAAGCAAGAGGAAGAAGATGAAGACAAAGCTGACTCAATGTGCTTCTTAGATTAGAAGGTTTCCCGATGTCACTACCTTCCATCGTCCATTCTAAGTCATTATTTCCTTTTTTTCGATTTTATTTATGTATAGAATTGAGATGGATAGTATGATGATAGGATTTGGAATATTGATGATGTTCTAAACTTTCCTTTAGGATTTTATTTTGATTTAATGATAGTTTAGTCGATTGTGTTTATTGGATGAATGCCATAATTTGATTGTGTTCTTCCATAATTTGGTAATAAACTGAGACGTTGAACTAAATGAAAAATGATTAAATTAGGTTAATAAGAGTTAGGCAATTTAATAGAAACCATTTAAAATCATATTGGTAACTGTGCAAAGAGAGATCCCGTTTGATGTTCTGATAGCATATTGGACTGCTTCAGATCTAATTAGGGTTATGGATCATTTGTGAATTAAGAGAGTACAAATTCCATAATCTGATTAGGGTTATGGATCATTTGTGAATTCAGAGACTACAAATTCCATAATCTGATTAGGGTTTATAATTTAGGGTTTAATGGTTATAACTTGGGAGAGAGTAATCAGCCCTAAGATAGTCTAGAATTGACATCCATTGACACATAATAGGCTAGGTTAGCATTAATGATATGTAAAATCCCCTTTCTCATAAATTGGTAAATTCCTAAGGTTGATTTCTATTGTGATTGCATAATACTCACTTGTTAATACTTTTGTGTTTAATTTGTGATTTGATTAGTTGAACTCAATTCTCGTAATTACTTTCTATTTCATCTTTTGTTTTCAGTTTTATAGTTTTTCTAACCTTAGATTTTAGGATTAGATTACTCTCCTTCCTTGTGGGATTGACACCTTTAATGCTACCCTACAAACCATGTGCTTGCAAAATATTAAGGGTTTATAAGATTAAAACTTACCCCGATCAAGCAAAAACAAAATAAGCAAAACTCACAACATATCAAACACACAATAAGTAATGCAGTAATAAGGCAATGGCATTCAACTTCCCAAAACTAATTTAACTTCAAACACAATCTCTTAAGTTGTTCTATAACTTGCGAAACCTGCGTCTAAGTACTTTCGACTAAATATACAACTAATCCAGACCTTAATGTTAAGTTTATTCACCCCTATCACTTGAACACACAAACTGATAATTATTCGGTCAATCAAAAAATGTAACTATCCCTATGTATATTTTCATGAAAATTCAAGCTATTCACCAAGATTGGTAGATTTTATTTGAAAACACTATTTTTGTTAATTTTGGTTGACATGAACCTAGCCTTTTACGTGAAAGCAAACATTTATGATGAATATCGATCTAGTTACTCAACTAGGTTATGTTTTTATTAAACTACTTGGTTGGAATGTAATTATAGCCTTTTGACATGAAGGCACACATTTGTGATGCGTGTCGATCTAGTTACTTAGCTACATCACATTCTTAACTAGCTACTAGCTTTATTTATAACCTAAAGGTCAGCAAAATAGTTATTTGCTTATGATTTAAAATTTTTTTAACTACCTCATTTCTTTAGCTAAAAGTTCTCATGAAAAGATACTAGTGACGCTACTTATGCGATTCACCTAAAAATATAAATGACTTAGCCAAAGTAATTTAAGTCATTAATTTCATAACCTAATAAATCTTCAAAACCTAAAAGACTATGTTTAAAGCTAAACTGATTTCGTTAAGTTCTAGCCATTGACATATTCACATGAATCATATCATGTATACTAAACAAACTTACATATGATATGTCAATTTCACATTCAAAATAAAAGAACACAAGTGCACAACGTGGTCCTCCCTACACTTAGATAACACACTGTCCTCAACGTAAGAAGAACAACCAAAAACGAATAAGGTGGGAATAAAAATAACATAACATAACATGAAAACATAAGAATAACATAAAGAAAAAATTAAAAATAGAAAGGGTTAGAACATAAAACCGTCAAGGTGATTGAGGTCACAATGGTGTTGAAGGTAGAAGTTGAAGACTTTGAGCCTGCTTTCCTATCTTATACTTGATTCAAAGAGAGACAGAGAGTTAGTAATCCTTAATCATTCCAAATCATGAAAACTTATTTTTCCAAATTTAAAACAAATCTAACTACACATAATTTAAATCTAAGTACTAAACGTGCTAATTTATGGTCATTAGTTTAATCGTCCATCCTTGGAAACTCAGTCAGGATCAATTATAAGTGGCTTGCTTTCACTCATGTTTCCCAAATTCAGCTTTGTAGCTTGTAAATAAGCAATAAATTGCAAGATGATCAGAAGGACAATATTGATGAAGTTAAGAAAACCAATTAAATTCAATAATATCCTTTTCACTAACAAATTGTCTATAAAATAGGGAATAATGAAATTCTTTAAATCTTCTAATGAATCCAACAGTTTGTTTTGTGAGAGGGTGAGTTATTCCTACTCTTCCTAAGTCACCCTCATCTCCTCTTCAACTTCCTCTTCATGAACAAAGATTTTCTTATTTGCTTCAGGCTCCATACAAATTTTCATATGTTCTACTTCTTCTTCTTACTTCTTAAACGATTCGACCATATCAATTCTCTTAAATAAGGGTGGAGGGTATGGAGGATCCTCATTCTTTTCTTTATCCTATTTATACTTCTCTTGGCCTTCTATAAGGTGGGTTTCAACTGGTATATCTTTTAATTTGGCCTTCTACAAGGTGGGTTTCATCTGGTATATCTGTTAATTCTCCTTGCTCTTTCCCATTCCTAAGTGTGATAGTCTTACATTGCTCTATTGAATTTACTTTCATGTTGCGCAGATAGTTTTCCACACTTCTCTTACAAAACTCCCTGGAAAGCTGGCCTATTTAAACCTCTAGATTGTGAATAGAAGAGACATGATCTTTTGTTACTTGCTCAAACTGCTCTTCTGGGCCTCTTTCATGTTCATGAGCTTATCCATGATCTTTTCCAATTTAGAACCCCATAAATTGGACTCATCTTTCTAAAATCTGAATAGGTCTTGATGTCCTAAGTGAGCCTTATATTATTAGACCAACAAAAAAGTGAGTGGTTTTGCTACCCCAGATTGTACATATTCCAATAAGAATGATGACTTTCCTAACCAAATTGTTCCTCATTGAAGTTTACAAGGGTCCTTTGATTCCTATAATGTATTTCCTCCATCATTTAACCTTTTGGACTTCTCATAGTTGCCTAGTGATGTCCAAATTGATATGTCCTCTACTCTGCACCCAAACTTCCTTCTCTCACTCTTTTTTTCCTAATCTTTAGACTAACAGAATTAGAATAATCTTACACTTCCCTAATAACAGAACCAAAAACTTGTTGATCGTTTTGCAAACTTTATAATGTATAGCCCTCAAATAATGCAAGTGTACAAGTTGTGAAATGTAGTATGTGAAGGGTCAATCCCATGAGGAGGTGTGAACTAATCTATTCCTAAGTTATCTAAGGCTAAGAAAATTAATAGGATGAAAATAAAAATTACAAAGAAAGTAAACACGGGAATAAGATAGGAATTCAATTTGTAAATATAACATAAAATAAATTGAAATTGTGCAACACAAAAGTCACAATGGAAATTAACCAAGAGAAATTACCAAACTATGAGAGAGGTGATTCTTCCTATCATTAATGCTAGCCTAGTCATTTATGTGTTAATGGAGTGTCAGTTTTAGACTATCATAGGGAGGATTACTCTCTTTCGAGTTATAATCACATGCCCTAATTAATAATCTTTAGTTAGGTTAAGTACCAAGCGAGGTATCTCTCAATTACCAAGAACTCTAAACCTAATTAGTTCTTAAGCTCTCTAATAAACAATTGGGTCTCAAACAGGATATCTCTCTATATAATAACCGACTAACTTGATTACATAGTCTATTACATTGCCAAACTCTCATTAACCCAACCCAATCACTTTGCATTCGACTCACTCTCTTGGTTTGTTACCGAAGCATAAAGATACAATAATCAATCACAACACCCAATTGAAATAACACAAAAATAGCTAGATTAATATTAAATCAAGGTAAAATCCCAAAAGAAAGTTGGAACATCTTAATCAAACTCAAATCTATAAACCAAATCTATAAACATATTTAACATTCAAGAAAATGAAAATAAAGATGAAAGAATCACACATGGAAAGGGGGATCGAGACACCTCAATAAAGCAATAGTTGCGAAGACCCGCTTCTTTCTCCTCTCTTTCTCTTTCTCTCTCTTCTTCTTCTCTCCTTTTGGAGTATTCCCCAAAATGGAAGATTGGAGGCTCTCTTAGGTTTTCTTCATTGACCCTTTTATCGTTTTTTCTAATTTGGGCAACCCTAAGGCTTTTTCTGAGTCTGAAAGATATGAAAAGTTCCTCCAAAACTCAAGTCGAGAAAGATGTCTGCATGTTCTGTCATGCCACGATCGTGGCCCCTGAATGAGCCTTTTGTCATAATCGTGGCTCCTCCTTGATGCTTCTATCACAATCGTGGCTTCTAGGTGGCTTCTGGGCCACGATTGTAGGCTTGGTTACTCCTTTGAGTTTTCTTCAAATCTCCTCCATTCTTCTATATTTTCCCTAAAACATTAGTAAACATATTAAGGCACCTCAAAAATATAAAATTCAAGCTCGAAAGTGTTCTCTAACCCTCAAAATACTCAAAACAAAAATATCTAACTAAATAACTGAGACCTAACCTAAACATACATTAATAGTTCAATTTAACTACTAAACACGAACTAAACTACCGAATAAAACATTATATATTCTACGAATGTCAATTACTTAATAATGAGTTTAATAATTTGAATTAAAAATGAATTTAGTGTTCACTAAAAAATAGCTTTAGAAATATATCAACACTCTGCAATTTTATAAATTATTGCAATTCCTAATAAGGACATTTTCAAATGGCATTTAAGCACCCAAACTTGAATTCCTTTTCCAATATCAATTGCTTTAATAATAGCATAAGCAGCTAAAGTGAGCTATTTGAAACCATAAACCTGTAACACATTTGGCAAAAAAATTCCTAAGCAACCAATTTTTCTCACGCAAATAACCTCAAAGTTGATGGAAGCCCAAAATATGATTTTATAGCACACAACATCTTCAAAAACTTTCAAAGAAAATTTAATGGTATTTGGAAATACATTTATAATCCCTATATGATTATGACCATTCGTATAATATCTATTTTATATTAAAAGAGAATGTATATACTAATTAGTCATTATAATCATAAGCTTGCAAAGTAGTACATAAGAAAAATACAATCTTGTAAGTAATCCTATTTTGCTCAACCTCTAGTACATACATCTTGCAAAAGGCTCATAACAAATCCTTGTACTTTAATTTATTATTATAACATGATATCATATTATTCCAAGAAATAATATTTGCTTAATGAATTTCTATAAGATATGTCTTTAATTTCGGTAAAATAAAATTTCAGTGACCTTGGGCCTTTAAAGAGATAGATTTTCTGTTGGACCCCAATTTTGAAGCCCAACAATCAATTCAGATACCATCAAACATTTGCCCCGGGTCTCAAGACCGAGAAGACCATTCGGGACAGTCACAAGGCATTGGTGTGAATGAAGGGTGGTAAACATTTCCTTTAAAAGAAATCTTGGCATGGCAGTAAAGGGGAGTTCGCCGTGGCGAAAGTCATTCTTCCCCGCAGTAAAGACGCCTTCAAAAAGGTTCGCCGCGGCGAAGACGCCTTCGGATAGGTTCGCTAAGGCGAAACACTTAGAAACTGAAATTTTCAAACATTTTTAAACAACCACATACATTCAAATTTAACCACAAGTTAAACATAGTCATTACAATACCAAAGAGTTTAAACAACTTTACTTACATAACATCATTCATACCAAAGCTTAATACAAACACAAAATGATGCTCAATGTTCATATGCCTATAAAGCTATCCAAAATAGTTACTAACTTAGTACATAAGTCTCTAACTATCTTGGAGTTTTCGATGCTCTACAAGGATCAACTGTTGTCTTGTTCCACACCTAAGGAGGGAAAAGTAGGGTGAGCTACACAGCTCAGTGGCTAACATATTTATAGCCAACGGTAACTAGCACAAATTCAAGCATACATATGTATATGTACTTAGCAATTCAAGTATTCTCAAATCTATTCTAGCAATTTGATCATTGACCAATAAAGTTAAAGAACTCAATTAAGCAAGTTAATGCATAACATATAACATTCAAATGTGTCATACTTGACAATTCAAAGATGCAAACCACAAGCAAATGGCTCGAGGGTTCCATACAAACAAAATGGTGAAACCGAAGTTTGCACCATGAACAGAATGAGTCCATTTTGGAGCTCATACGCCACAAGCAGGCAGCCAAGAGAAGGCTCTTGTCAACGTGCACGTGACAAACAAAATGGTTCCACTCTCGCCCAAAAAAAAGCATATATTCATTTTATCATATGCCCATAATATCATGCTTTTTCTCTTATTTAATTCAAAATATTATAACCTCTTTCAAGGTATGGCATAATCACAAAGCATCATGCATTATCAATCTTCATAACAATTCAAAAATCAAGCAATGTAGACATACACACATATAGGCAAGAATTTGCCTAATTACACAACAACTATAGATACATTACCCACCTAAATTTGCTTGACAATCTAAGTTCAATGTTGTCTTTCCTCTTGCCCTTGGATCTGGCTTGCTTGGTTTCCTATAACAAACCAAGTTCTCATTCAAGCAACATTCAAAGGAAATTCATAAGGCTTCAATAATCAAAAAGATAAAATTGAACTATAATCCTTTCAAAAATCCATATTTTCGGGTCAACTTTTCCATAACCTTTATGATCTTGTAAATGAATAAATTTGACAACACTTCATTCTGGAAACATATTCCTCATTATCTCAAGTTTCCAATGACACCAAAATCATTCAATTTAGTTCAATAATCCGAAAGTTACACTCGAAGCATTTTCAGATTGCTCTTACACTGAGATAATATTCTATACTCAACTTCCTTCCAAACATTTATATCCTTAGAGACTTAATTTAAACTTCATTTCTTCACAAACCTGGTAGCCCTATGTCTCTAGTTTATACAAATCAAAAATCACTTCATTTGTACATCTATAGAAAAAGTTATGCCCAAAATACTAAAACATGTTTGTGTAGGAAAAATGGATTTCGCCGTGGCGAAGTCAGAGGTTCGCCGCGGCAAATTTTTCCAAAAACTCACTCCGAAGATATTTTTCGACATTCATCATCTATATACTTCCCATCTTCCAAATATAACCCATCTAAACACTAAAACATCTCCTCTACTTCATTTCCAAGCTCATTTCAGTCTAATATCACTAACAATTACATCAAAATATATCTTTGATCATTAACCCTAAAAGATTAAAGCATTTCCATACCCCATTCATTAACAACTCCCTACACACATTCAAC
>JANIJH010565474.1:2143-13733 GCA_024520975.1 Erythroxylum areolatum
AAAATAAGTTGTCTCAACCTAACAAACATATCAATGTACTTAATTTTAGAGTTGAACATTTTTAATGTTGAATTCCAAACTCCCATTACTCATTTAGCATTAAACAAAGCTTATAAAAATAAGTTGTCTCAACCTAACAAACATATCAATGTACTTAATTTTAGAGTTGAACATTTTTAATGTTGAATTCCACCTTGTTGGACAATTCATACGTAACTTCTTAATGTAAATAATAATTCATTATCTTGTAGTTTCATCAAGCTTCTTAACCCATTTAGGTGTTGCAACCCACTACACTATGTTATAACTCATTTAGGTGTTGCAATCTAGCGCCCTACATTATCCAAAACTACTTTTATGTCTTCTTTCATAATTTCTAATTCATCATTCATAGTAGATTCACTATAAGCATATAATAATGTATATGAAAGAATCTATAATCCATCAATAAGCTCCCAATCTGTAATTTACTCTTAACCTTATGGACCATATCATCGTTTGCCATATAATTTTCACATTGTAATGTATGCCAAGAAGAGAAGATCCATGGATTTGTAGCGACAGAGATGACAACACTAGGACTCCCAAGATGGTGGCATGATGAGGACGTGCGATGATACGATAAGGATGCGTGGTTGAACGGTGACAACAATGACAATAATAGAGAGAAGAAAAAAAAAGGCAAATGCAATGGAGGAGGGAGAAGTGGGGCTACAGTAGTTTTAGGTTAAATGAAAAACGACATTATTTGGTATTAAACCAAACCACGTTGTTTCCATTTTATTAAAAATGTTGAAGCCGAAGCAAATGATAATGTTTACTCTAAAATTTACCAACAAAACTTACCGACGGAAATCTTCTATCGATAAACCAAAATATAATATCTTGCTTTCTAAAATTGTTAAGAGATTAAATTGTTAGATTGAGTCACATAAGTTATTTCATTTAAGAATTTATGAGGTGCATTTCATTCATATGCATAATATTCGTATACACATATGAACCATAATTTAGAAAACATTGCAAGATATATATGCACTCAATTGTCGTATTTCGGGGTATGGAGTGAAAATGAATGTGATATGTATATGCATTCCCCATATTTTTCATTTTGATTTACCAATAACATGAATTGATGGATTATAATTAGTAAATTGGGAATTTATTGTTACAATTGAGTAATTGATGAGGTGATATATGCATCTCATCTAAGAAAAATGTTAAAGAGCAAGACAAATTGATATATGGGAATTTAAGTTGATTAGGCCTATGAAATGGTGACATATGGTATTGGAAATAAGTGACAAATGGCTCAGTTAAAAGGATGACAAGTGGCATGAGTATAATTATGACAAGTGACCCTTTAAATTTGTGACAAATGGCACTTTAGATTTGTAACATGTGGAGCAATAGAATGGTAACAAATGTAGCTTTATAAATGGTGACATATATAACCTTACAATTAGTGACATTTGTAGCCTTACAATTGGTGACGTGTAGCATTACAAGTAGTAACATATTAAGGCTTAAATAAAGTGACATATGGAGCTTAAAGTAAGTGACACATAGACCAATAGTGTAGCACCCCACTCTTATAGGGCATATTCCCGAACATATTGACAGTATTTGAGAACATACTCTATGACGGGGGCATGCTAGAATAGTCAAACAATCATACTCATTGCAACTTTGTCATGCATCACACGCATATTTAGAAAATCAATAAACCTTTTTCGACCCATTTTATTCATAAAAATTTTCAATCACAAGTGTTACAACCATTATACATATCATTAGAATTTCAGTAGTCACTTGAGCCCATTATAGATACAAAACACTTTTAGTCATAATGTCATTACATTACAAAATCATTCACATACACATTGTACAATACTTGTGAATACACATTTTAATACTAAATATTGAAATACATATGTAGACACAAACTGATCCCAACCTCTATCTTTTACTTGAAGCAGTGGCTAGACTCTAATTTATTTAACTGGAAATCTTCTCTAAACTTGAAAAAATGTTGTAATTTTAGGTGAGTTTTGCGAATTCAGTGAGATGACCATCCTTGATGACTCACTCATATCACATAACACAACAGTTCATCCTTCAATTTCACATACACTTCATGTCATCATATAATACACAACATTTCACCAATAATCATATAGCATCATATAACACTTTGATCACTTATTCCATATTTCACATTCAAAGCAGTCAAACAGTTCATTTCAATCAGTTAAAACATACGTATCAATTATATATGTAATGCTCATGAGACTCACTTTCTATTGTTATTGTTATAACTGAGTGCCTTTTTACTGGTCCATATCCCTTGTGGATACCGGGCTTGTATTAGATATTTTCCCATATCTCTTGTGGATACCAGGCACATTAACAACTGAGCCTGTGGCTTTTGTCTATATTCTGAGCTTTAATCTCTTTCAGATTGGTCACTCCAATCACAATTGCCTTTATGTTATCATGCATTCATGTAATGAAATGCATCAAATCACATAAGATCAATCAGTTATTTTATTTCATTTTACAAATTCACTTTCACATGTCATTGGACCTAAGTCCGACATTCAACAGTTATGTTGAGAATCACTTATTCCTTGCTCATTCACATTTAATAAAGCACTTCCAATATGTTCACATTTATCAAACCCCTCAGACTATTAATGTCCAGAATTGTTGCAATCACATTTATATTTAGTAGTAATTCAATATAGAAATTTAAAACAGAACAAACAATGAAAGTAAGACCATCTAGGTCAACTAAGACTATCTAGGTCGACTCATAGTATGCTCTAAGTTAGCATTTGCTTTCTTGATCCGGAAGCATCTAAACCCAAACATTATATCCTATATATCAATATTATGTAATATACATATTGCACACACATTATTAATTGCACAATCACATAAACATTCAATTGTACACACATATATAGGTGTAATGTATAATGCATGCTCAATTTGACTATTCCAGGTATGTTTCCTTATTCATGTCTCTTAATCATTCAAACCTTACCACTTGTATATGTCTAGCTTATTCTTAGGTTTACACCTTAATAACATTTGATTATTCTAAGTTCATTACTCAATCATGCATTAAGGTTCATGGCTCAATACACTTGATTCTTATAACATTATCAATCAATCATTTACCAATCCTTTCCTAATGAATTCTGATGACTATGAAATTTAGTTAAGAGGAAGGACAATGTGTGAGGAGCTTGTGGTTTAAATTTTAAGAGAACCAAACGTCTAGAGAAGAAGTTATGATCAAAAGAATGAAGGGTTTTTAAAACTGTCAAAAAGCATTACACCTTTATTGTCATGATCGTGCTTGTGCACGATCGTGCTCTTCCTACCGATTCCTCTCTATCACGATCGTTCTTATGCACGATTGTGCACTACCTGATATCTACGCTCTATCATGATCGTGCTTGTGCATGATCATGTAATTCCCCTAAGGTTTCCTCTCTGTCATGATCGTGCACTACCTGATGGCTTTTCTTAAAACAAATTTTTGGATAAATATTGCATGGCAATTTTGACAAAGAAAAAGAGATATTTAGGCAATAAATTCTTCTAAAAATTTTCATTTATGTCTTGCGTTTCTAACGACATCAAGTTCACACAATTTGGTTCAGTATTCTGTAAGTTATACCTAAAATACTACAAACTATTCCCAAACCATGACAGCACACTGTACTCAACTTCAAGCCAATTTGTGAAACTCTTAAAGACAGAATTCAAATTTGATTCCTTCATAAAAAATATATCCATATGTTCTAGTTTAATATAAACTTAAAATATGACCATTTGGATATCTACAGATCAAGATATAGCCAAAATACAAATGCATGTTCAGTGAAAACACTCCATCTAACATATTCCAGCACACATTTAACTTCATTCTCAACTTTACTTTGTCTCAAAACTATCATCCTACTTCTTCTCATTTCAAGACAATACATTGGCCTCTTCTTTGGCTTTAAACTCATTCTAGTTCATCTTTATAATATTTAACAATAATCCATGTGATCACACCTTAAAACAGAACATGAACATATATCATCCCTTCATAAAATTCTGTATGCATTTTATAACATTTAAAATGATAATTCTAGCTAAAAATAATCTCTCTAACAATTTATAAATTATCACTCACAATATACACAAAAATAAGACATTTATCAGCTCATTTTTCTCATCCATGCTTCAATATGTTTTCATCACCATTTCATTTTCAGCATCCAACTATCATCATGCATGTTTCACTTAATATATCAAGAAGAATAACAAAATACTTACTTGTTTAAGCTTTAATAACGTACTACTTACTTGTTTAAGCTTTAAGATCTTCAAATCACTTTTAACCCTAGCTTCTCACCACCACACGATCCTCATCATTTATGAGGGAGAGATTAGGTTTTTCTTGTGACATGATGAAGGAGAGAACATATTCTTGAAGAAACAAGGTGAAGGAATTAAACAAAATCAACATGATAAGATGGGTGACAAAATGTTGTGAGATGGAGAAGAAGAATGAAGAATGAAATGACGAAGTGAAGAACAGAGAGCATTATTCAAGGTGAGAAACAAATGAATATTAGTCTTGCAAGGGTAAGTTACGAGAGTGAGGTGTGTGTCACTTGTCACTTGCCACATGTCACCACCTTGTAGTTTTTAATGGGTCCTTATTAATAACTAGTCCATTTGTCTCAAATTTCTAATTCAATTGACTCCTAATTTTCAATTACATATGCCATTAAATCCTAATGTCATTCATCAAAATTTCTACGGACATCTGACACTTATTTCTGCTACTATTCATCAATTATCTTGCCACTTGACATTTTTTGGAACATCCCATCTCCATATTAAGGGTTAGAACCCAGATTTCAAATGGGGAGAATAGCAATGTGAGAGTTAGGAAAAAAAATTTGCATTTCATACCTAGCAACATGTCAGCATACATGTATGTGAATTTGAATCTTTGCATATACAAAACTAAGTGTACATGCATTCATTGACAACTTCCGGGTATGATTGTTTTAAATGTGATTTAAGGGTGGATACTTAGGGGTATCCCATATCGACTAGAGAGGAGAACGAAGCATGCTTTATAAGGATGTGGAAACTTCTCCCTTGCAAATGCGTTTTCCATGCCCTAATGCACCGGATCCCATCAGAATTTTGAAGTTAAATGTGTTAGGGACAGAGCAGTATCAGGATGGGTGACCTCTTGTGAAGTTTTGGAAAAACAAAACCGTAAGGGTGCGAGGCCCAAAGCGGACAATATCTGCAAGTGGGTGGGCGCGAGGCCCGAGAGGTCGAGATCCTATTGACGCGAGGTCCTAGAGGTCGAGGTCCTACAATTTGGTATCAGAGACAGGATCTGAGCGATATGCCAGCGCGGACATTCGGCGTCCTGAGGGCGAGTGGATACTTAGGGGTATCCCATATCAGCTGGAGAGGAGAACGAAGCATGCCTTATAAAGATGTGGAAACCTCTCCATTGCAGACGCATTTTTCATGCCCTAGCGCACCGGATCCCATCAGAACTCCAAAGTTAAACGTGCTTAGGCTAGAGTAGTACCAGGATGGGTGACCTCTTGGAAAGTCCTGAAAAACCAAAATCGTGAGGGTACGAGACCTTAGAGACTGAGGTCCAAAGCAGACAATATCTATAAGCGGGTGGGCGCGAGGCCCGAGAGGTCGAGGTCCTACATTTTTCTAGTCCAAAAATACCCTTAATTCTAGAAAATTCTCAAATTTCACCAAAAATTCTAAATCACTACTTATGCATACTAACTTAATTATTAAGAAACATAATCCATAATTCACATTATAATCACATTAAAACAATCATTAGTCCAAAAATACCTTTAATTCTAGAAAATTCTCAAATTTCACCAAAAATTCTAAATCACTACTCATGCATACTAACTTAATTAATAAGAAACATAATCCATAATTCACATTATAATCACATTAAAACAATCATTAGTCTAAAAATACCCTTAATTCTAGAAAATTCTCAAATTTCACCAAAAATTCTAAATCACTACTTATGCATACTAACTTAATTATTAAGAAACATAATCCATAATTCACATTATAATCACATTAAAACAATCATTTATATCCAAAAAATGTCAAATGAGTGCATGAACAAATTATCGTAATGTGTGAAAAATTTAAGTTCATGTATGTGCATGCTAACATTATGCATGAGTATGAAATGCATTTTTTTTATCTCTCATTGCTATTTCTCAGTTATAGAAATTTAGGGCTCTAACCCTTAATATGGAAACGAGATGTTACAAATAGAATAGTAACATATAGACCAATAGAAGGATAACATATATACCAATAAAATGGTGGCACATAGACTAATGGAATGTTGACACGTGGATTAGTTTGACTTTCTTTGAATTTTCTAGAGAAAATGGATGAAAAAAGCAATAGAAGTGAGAGTGAAGGTCAGACATAAGGTTAGAAGAGGGAGAAAAATGAAAATGAGAAGAGAATGAGAGAAAAAGGGGAAGAGAAACGGAGAAGGAAATAAGTTACCAAAGTACGTTAAAATTCTGGTTTCAATTTCATCTTTCGGCTTCGACTAGTCTTTCATATCATTGAAGCACGAATTTGAAGAAACACAGAGAATAAAAGTTGTAGATCTATCTTACCTTGACCTCTATGAAAGTTTCTTGATATAATAGTGACTAGATCTTGAGTTATGTTTGTTTCACTAATATTTCCTGTGATAGACCCCTGTATAGGAATCTTTTATTATTTTCTGATTTTTGAGGACCTTAGAGTCCGAATTAGTGAAAGTATAAAACATGAAAAATGATTATTGATGTCTTATTAATCCTTCTGTGAAACGATTTGGTAAGAAGATGTCTTGATAGTGGTTTATTATGGTTTGAGTATTGGTTTCCAATCTATTTCTTACCGGAAACAGGACAAAATTTGGATGGAGATTATATTTCAAAGGGAGATGTTGTTTGTGTAATTTTTAGATATAATAAGACTAATGGAAGTCGAGTTTTAGGGGGCACAGGAATCATGACATTTGGATTTGTATAGAGAGAGTTATGATTAAAAGAAGACAACTTGTTTATAAAGAAACATTGGGAAGAAAATGATGTAAGCATTGCACGTAAGGTTAGGTTAGCTTGATGTTTGAGGAGACATTGAGCTTAACTAATAAGTGATTTACTGACCAATTGACATATGTTAGAATAACATTGATGATGATTGATCAAGGATGAAGTTAGTTGTAGTATTACTGTTGAATGTGTGCTGGGAATTTAATGAATGGATTGGTTATGTTCTATTTTAATTTTGACACTTAAAAGACCATAATTTGTGAACTACCAAATGAATGATTTGAATTGTAATTGGAATTAAAGATGAATTAATGAGGAATTTTAAGTATCTTTTAGGTGTAATTAAGGTATAATTGATGAATTATGATGAAGGTGTCAAAATTTGGAAGAAAAGTGAAGGTGAAATTTCGGTTCACCCATCCCACAATCATGGGAATTGTATTGGTTCCTTCCTATGATCATGGAAATGCTTGGCAGAGAGCAAAATTTGTGTTTTATGTTCTTGTTAAATAATATAAGGATAAGACACTATACATTGGTGTAATTAGACTTGATTGGGGGCTTAAAATGAACTTAGTTTGATGTTGAATCAATAGGCTAAGTGTTTGATGATTTTAGGTTCTTAAAAGATATTATAAATTAAGGATTGGATTGTTTGATATCAATGTACCTCAAGCTAGAATTTATAAGTTATTAAAGGAGTGAAGGTGTTCTTATAAATGCAAATATGATTAAAAGAATATGAACAATGTGAATTAGTATAAATGAATGAGAATTGAGGAAATTGTGTGAATATAAAGCATTAATAAAGGATTGATGAATGTATGATTGATGAATTAAGGGTAACTAAACTTACATAAGGCATAACCTAATTACAAACAAGTTATGGATAAGCTATAATGAATGAATGATCAAGATTTGTGATTAAGGACATATACCTGGGAAAATCAATTGAGCAAGCATTGAACATGAAACACATACATATGTATAGTTGAATAATTATATGATTAATTAGCTTAGTAATATGTGGCTTATATGTGTATTATATGATTTAGAAGCACAAATTGACCGACAGTATCCAGACATTGTCGGATTGTCAAGGTAATAGCTATTCTGGAGTATACAGTGAGTTGATCTAGATGTGTAATCTCAATTACATATATGTTTCTATTTGAATAGTTTTGATTAATCTTTATATGTATATTGAACTACTATTGATATGATTGTGATATTGATAATTTCAGACATTGATACTGTAAGGAGTTTGATATTCGGGATTGTATTAGAAGTCTTTTCAAATTGAATGTGCAATATGGAAATTGTGTACCAAATTAAATGTTAGATGTCGGACTCAGATCCGATGACTGTGCTAAATGACTGTGCACATTGAATGAAAGTTATTGATAGCATATTATGTGAAATGATGCATTCCATCACATAAATATGCATGATTAGATAAAGAAGTTGTGACCGTTCTGACCAATGTGAAAAAGAGCTTAAAGCTTAGGAAATGTGCACAAGAGCCATAGGCTCAGTTGATAATGAGCATGGTATCTGCAATAGGTACAGAACAGTTATTAAATGAGCTCAGTATCCGCAATAGGTATAAGGCAGTTATAAAATGATCCCAGTATCTACAATGAGTATAGGATAGTTAAATAGTGCTCGGTCATAACAGAAATAAAAATAAAAATGGAGTCTTATGTGCATTACATATATATCTTTACATGTATTATGTGAATAATTGCAAAGAATGACTGAATTGAGTTGATATAATGATATGTTATGTTTGTGTACATGTGGATGATATGAATGATTGAAACGAATGATTGAACTATTATGAAATGCTTGTGTTCATAACGGACTTATTGGAATATGATGTATATTGTGATCAGGTACTAAACTCTGAATGATGTGATATATGAGATTTGATTTTGAATAATGTGAGATACTAATTGAACTGTGTTATATACTTGTGATATTTATGTCTGTTTTGAGTGAGCACATCGATGATGTTTCACTCACTGAGTTCACAAACTCATCCAAATTGCAACATTGTTTTTCAGGTTCAGGAAAAATCTAGCTAGTCTAGTTGAAGTAACTTCTGCACTTGGATATGGGTTAGTGTCAGGATTAGTTGTACCTACAAATGTCTTAATTATGTTGTATCAAAAATTGTATCTTTCAACTGTTGTCTATTGTACATGTGAATTTTGGAAATGTAATGATATTTGAGACTGTATATGTTTAGAATAAAAATGGAACATGATTATTGGAATGTCTTATGTTATATGCGATAGATTAAAATGTAAAATGAATTGATTTAACTATCTTAATGTGCCATTTTCATAGAGTATGTTCTCAAATACCCTTTGGTATGTCAGATATATGCTCTATATAAATGGTATGTTACACAAAATGATGTTATTTTCATTTTATATATGCTCTATAGAAGCAGTATATTACACAAAATGACGTCATTTTTGTTTTATAAAAAACGTTAAAGCTAAAACAAATGATGATATTTACTTTAAAATTTACCGACGGACTAATTTCCATTAGTAAATTCCAAAATTATTTATTCTGCTAAGCATTCCCATCTTCTTTGCCGATAATAATTTTCTATCATCGCTATATTCCGTCAGAAAATTTGTTGGGATGATTTCCCTCGATATTTACTAATAGACATTTTTTTCGTCACTAAGTGAAAATTTTCCTGATAATTTTACCGACAGAACATAATTTTTCATCGATAATTTGCTACGGTTTCGTTTCTGTCTGTAATTGTCCATCGCTAATTACTAATTTTATTTTAGTGAATTGTCTTTATGTTTTGAATAGAATGAGAGTTACAAAGCTCATGTTAAACCTATTTGAAATTTTTATGACATCATATAAAATTGTCAAATTATATATTTTAAAAAAGAAAAATAAAAAAGTATAAAGCTATCTAATATTAATTAATTTTAAGTTTACAGTTTTATAAATTTTTGAAATGAGATTGTTGTTAGATAAATTTATTTTTAGACTATAGTTTTATAAATTTTTGAAATGAGATTGTTGTTAGATAAATTTATTTTTAGACATAAAATCATTATAAATAATATTAAAATTGATTTTTATGAATATAATGTTTAGTTACAAAATGATCAAGTAAAAGTTAGTGAATTTATACCACTTGAAAATGATGAATTAGGAGTATATTTTTGACAAATTTCTAACTATAAAGATGCAGCAATTAATTATACATAAGAAATAAAGTGTTAAATTTTGCTTATGTTTGGGTTTCTAAATTAGCTTCGAAAATAATTTCATAAGTTTATAGTTATCACAAGGATAATCATTATTCGATTATAATGGATGAGTGAAGTGGGATTAATCTTGGTGAAACCGAAAGTCCTAGATTCGATGAAAACATAGTTAAATGTTTAATATTTAACTAGGATTTTCTAAATAATTACCCTAAGTTTGACCTTTAGTTACGATTCTCAAGTCCTCTAACTAGCAGGCTACTTTGTTATAATGTTTAGTTACGATTTTAAAAATCGCATCAAAAGGTAATTAGTGACGTTTTACAAAATCATTGCCAAAAGTTGACGAGTCGTAACAAAGTAAATGTTGTCAAAAGCCTACTTTGTTGTAGTGATAGGATTATGTCATCAATAAATGTTGTCAAAAGCCCACTTTGTTGATAGGATTATGTCATCATGTCATAAACAAGTGCATAAGCACTTAGGTAGAGAGAAATAAAAAGGAGTTATGTTTTTCTTTTTTAAAAAAGCATTTATCAAAAAGGTGAAAAGGATTCAAATGTGAAAGATTGAATTTTTGGATACAATAATGAACAGAGACATCATTTGAATGGCAGAAGTGATCATGCAGAGATAAACAAAGTAAGACGCATAATTTTAGATCATAGGAATGATAAAGACAAAAAAAGTCAAGACCTAATAAAGTTAGAAACATCGGAGTTAATAAGCTTTATATCTTCAATGGACTACCGGCACAATCTGTGGGAGATCATCTGGAAATGGTTGAGCCTACAGCGCATTAGAGCGTTTCTCTGGCTTGTTGCCAAAGACCGGCTCCTGACGAATCACCAGAGAGTGACTTGGCATATTGCCCTCGACGATAGCTGCCCTCACTATGGGCAGGTAGAGACCACTGAACATGTGGCTCGGGACTGCCCTAGGGTTCAAGCTCTTTGGAGCCATTTTCCCCGAAGGTGGTGGATAGGTGTTTCTTCCAGCAAGAGGTGGACATTTGGTTGACATGTAACCTCACCAACCAGACTCCGGTGCAGCAGGAGGCATGGGCTACGATCTTTGGGGTTGCTTGCTGGTTCCTGTAGAAATGGAGGAACTGCAGCTGTAGCGCCCCCTTACCATAGGGTATCCACCGGAACGCCCGTAGGTCATTCCGGTACATATCCTACGACAAGAGAC
>JANIJH010565552.1:0-13726 GCA_024520975.1 Erythroxylum areolatum
AATTTTCTCACCAATTTCTTTCTCACTTAAATTCATTTTAATATTTCTAATTTTCATCAAAAGTTCGGGGTCCAACATATGCATCTACTTAAGATCATCTGTTTAAACTTCATTTAAAACCCACATAGCATAAGCAACATATATTAACCAATCAAATACTACTGACATAGTAACTCAACTTAGCTCTTAATGAATCAATTAAACTAATTATAAACCAATAATTTAAGATAACTATAATAAAGTATTAGTTTTTATAGGGTTTAATTATTTTGAGTTAGATTTAAAAGCTAAATTGATTCATCATATTAGCAACATTTGATTAATCTATATATGATGTTTATGTTACATGTATTTTATTGCTATTTTTAACAAAAATCTACAAGAAGTGATTCTTTAAAAAATTTGAAAACACAAAGAGAGGTTTTTAGGATTTAAAGAATAAAGAAAATTTTAATTACCTAAATCATAAGGAAATTTGTGTCTTTACCCACAAGCTTTTGATGAATAAAAGTACATTATTGAAAAATGTCTTATATTCCTTTCTCTATTTTATTTAAGTTTTTGTGTTTATGTATGTTTTAAAACCGTTCATATTCTACCATTGATAAGTTAAATTGGTCAATTCTTACTTTTCAATTTGACTATTAGCCTCTATTTGAATCTAATATCAAGTTCGACTTTTATTTAAGGAAAGCAAATTAAAATAAAGTTTAAATTTTATTTTTAACAAAAGGCATTAAAATAAATTATGGTCACCATTTTTAACAATAGCATATAATTAGAGCTTTGATGTTATTAAAATGTTGAATGTCTTAAAAAAAAAGGGGTTATAATATACATGTAACCTTAGTTATATTATTTGTACCCTTTTCAAATGGATTTGTTGTCTTAATTACTTGTATAGTGCATGCAAGATTGATCCACTAATAAAAAATCTCAATCTTGTATTGTACTAATTTTAGTTAACACTAATAATATCTTATTAATTCTTATCTTGATGCTTCTAGTGGTATCTTAGTATAATTATAGCATTATGGCATTTTCTAATCACTCATTATTTCTTATTTTGCTTTATCTGAATTTACATGATATATGTATGTACACATATATGCATGACCCTTGATCTATTTCTTTTTCCTTTTCATAACTATATTTTTTTCATCTTATAGGTTTTGTCTAACCTTCTAAACATTGATTATATGATACTTACATATAAGCCTACAAAACTCAGATCATGAACTTATTTATATGCCTAATTTCACTGATATTGATGATAAGGTGAGAGTTATGAATTATGATGTATATGATCTAAGGCATGATTCTTATTAGCAACTTTTACAATTTTTTTAGGATCTTTAATTTGGCATTGTATGCCTTTTATTTTAATTGTATTTTATGTTATAAAAACATCATTATAGCAAAATTAGATAGAGCTTATTGACTAAGAATAAACTTTATATCCAATCTTTTTCTATATGAAGAATTTTGTGATTAGGATATGTTCTAATGTTATTTGCATATGAATAACTAAATGGTGTGAATGTAAGGATCAAAATCATTTTATGACTCCATCTATATCTTAAACTTTTTTATACATTTCACTATATTTATCATATCCACCCAAATATTAGGAATGTCAAAGTAGTTTCAACTAACCTTTCTATGCATATTTTTTTGTATAATTCAATCCTTTTAGCACACAATATTCCAATTAGACATAAAATCATATTATTTTTCCATCATTAGTAATTAATTCTATTAATGACAATTAAAAATTATTTTTAAAGTGTCATCCCACCTCAGAAACGGAGTTTTTTTTAAATCAATACTAATAAAAAACAATAAAAACATTCTCTTTAGTCACTTTAGATTGATGTATCATATATTGATCTCTCAAATACCTCTATATAGTTCATGTTATATTCAATAACTACCTATTGAGCTACCCTTAAATAAAATAGTTCATAAGCAATATTAAAACATATCAATTCCGATTTGAGATACTTTAGAGCTCTTAAGTTAAAATATCAATTATATAGTCACTATAATGAGAATTTTCATAGATATATCAGTGATGTTCTAAATGAAATTCTCATATAGGGTCTGTTTAGTGAACTTGTTCTCTAATAAGTACCCATATATTTGTTTAAGTATTTCCATACTTTAGTTTGTGAGATTAACCACTTCCTTTATAATAAAGAAATATAACGTGTGTTAGTCTTTGTATACTCTATTAGTTTCCGATCTTAATATAACAATTACCAAGAACATTTAGAGATAATGTATAAATGCAATATGAATTTCATAATTTTATTCTCATCATATTTTCATTTACAATACACATTTATCCAATGGACTGTAATTTGAATATGTGTAATATAAAGAATGCCTTGAAATAATAATATTACTGAACTACAACCACCTAATTGGTTATAAAGCATAAACCAACAATCTCCTACTTACATTAAGCTAATTGTTTAAGTATCTTATATTATATCATTATATGACCATCATATTAATAATAGGATAGTGATTTAGTAAGAGAATTCTATAAGATACTCTACAGTGAGTAGTTGCTTAAATCTTATAAATTTTATAATAATTATCATCATAATTAAGAGAAGATATCCAAATATATACTTAGATATTTGATGGGACCTTATCTCATTTTTCATGTGCAATAGCTCTAATATTCCACAGTACATTACAGTCTGAGCAATACAAGTAACTATACTAGGTTTAATAAAGAAATTCTTAATCTAGTTATTCATTTTAACTTAACAAAAAACATATTTTGGCTTGATTAGAAATTAATGCTATATTGGAACCTTTTCAATATCAAAATAATAGTTCTAAATAAAATATAATAATGAGCACAAATGGAAGGAGTGAAGATGGATTGTTCGAAACTCCTTAATGTGATAATGGAAGCATCGGTTTTGATGGAAAACCACGGAATTAAAGGATTAAAAAGTTCAAATTC
This sequence comes from Erythroxylum areolatum, assembly GCA_024520975.1. Lineage (NCBI taxonomy): Eukaryota > Viridiplantae > Streptophyta > Magnoliopsida > Malpighiales > Erythroxylaceae > Erythroxylum > Erythroxylum areolatum. Next base: position 2,984 of record JANIJH010565552.1, read on the forward strand.
AAAGAAACAAGAAGAGAGTATATTCAAATTAAGTAAAATTAAAACCGATACATAGCGTTTCAAATTTACCTACTAGACCTCATGAAAAACTTATCTCGAGCAACCTAGATAACGTGAAAAGAGCAAACCAAGAAAGTTGTTTAGGATTAAAATCACGCCACAATCTGATTTGATTGATAAGTGATGTTTAATTCCTAAGTTGAAAAGAACAAGAGAGGTTTCTCCTTTTAATATGACCAACAACACGTAAGAAATAATATGATCAAAGTTATCTTTCCCTAACCCTAAAGAGAGTATTTATACCTAGGTAAAATAATAAAAGGCTTAGGCTAAATAATACATGGAAGCCCAAAATAAATATAACTTTAAACAAGTCCAAAATAGAATAATAAAAACACGTCTAGGCCTGGTCTAATGTGCTCGTAAGTCTGATCATAGGCGTGCCTCTCCTCTTGGGTTGAAGTGATGATGCATAACCCAATACAATGGTCTTCAAGTCCCAAGTGAGTCCAATCCAAGGATTTGAGAAAAATGAATCAATTTGGGCTATCATTCAGATAGCTCTTCTCCAATAGGCTTGGTGCACTCCATCCTCTCCATAAATTGGCCCACATATGCATAGAGAGCCTCCTTGAGTCTCTCAGTCCTAGCTCTAGACATAGGTTTAACTGAAATGACAAGCTTGCCTCTATCATGCATGCCATCTCTATGGTGATCTTTGCTCCTGCTCACATCAGTCCCTCCCTCCTTAAAAAGATTTATCCTCAAATCTGAATCCATATCAAAAGGAGAAAGGTCATCAACGTTAAAGGTAGCAGAAGCATTGTACTCACCTGGAAGATCAATTTTGTAGGCATTGTCATTGATCTGTTCCAACACTTGAAATGAACCATCACCCCTAGGATCTAACTTGGGCTTCCTTTGGGCAAGAAACTGTTCCTTCCTCAAATGCACCCAAACCCAATCATTAGGTTCAAAAGTCACTAACTTTTGCCCCTTGTTGGCTTGCTACACATACACCCTGTTTCTATGGCCAATATGTTGTCTCGTCTTGACATGCAAGTCCTTAACCATCTCGGCTTTCCTTTTGCCATCTGTACTAGACAACTCATGCAAGGGTAAATATACCAAATCCAAGACAAACAAAGGATTAAAACCATATATAAACTCAAAATGTGAATAACTTGTGGTGGAATGCATACATCTATTATATGTAAACTTAATAAATAGCAAACAATCACCTTAAGTTTTCAAAATTTTACCAACTACAAAATACAACAAGGTACTTAAGGTTCTATTAACAATCTCAGTCTATCCATCTGTCTGTGGATGACAAGTAGTAGAATAAAGGAATTTAGTACCCAACTTTCCCCACAGAATAAAAAATTTAACATCTCTATTCGAAACAATAGACGTAGGATTACCATACAATCTAACAATATCCCTAAAGAATAAATCAACAACATACGGAGCGTCATCAGTCTTATGGAATGCAATAAAATGTGCCATCTTACTAAATCGATCAACAACAATAAAGATGCTATCATATCCTTTCTTTGTTTTAGGTAGTCCTAAAACAAAATCTATAAAAATATCAACCTAAGGTTCAGTAGGCACAGGTTAAGGGGTATACAATCTATGGGGTTTAACAGTAGATTTTTCCTATCTATATGCAATACATGCTCAACATCCCTACGTATACCAGGCTAATAGAAATGTTCATGCAAAATGTCTAGTGTCTTAGTAAACCTAAAATGGCCCATCAATCCACCACTATTGGCCTCATACATAAGTAAAGCACGCAATGAATAGTTAAGCACACATAGTTGGCTACCTCTAAACAAATAGCCCTCATGCCTTTAGAATTTCTGAAAGGCAGTATACTCACAAGCATTATACGTAGTAGCAAAATCATCATCAGAAGCATACATATCCTTAAGTTGCTCAAATGCTAACAGTTTAGAAGTAAGAGTAAAAATTTAGGAATTCCTCCTAGATAGTGCATCGACTACCACATTTTGCTTTCCTTGCTTGTACTGCAAAATATAGGAGAATGTCTCCAGAAACACACCCAAGTGGCATACCTTTTGCTCAGCTTGCCCTATCCCTTCAAGTGCTTTATGGACTCATGATCCGTCCTAAAGACAAACTCTCTGGGATGGAGGTAGTGTTGTCACACCTCTAATGCTCTCACAACAGCATATAACTCCTTATCATAGGTCAGGTAGTTGAGTTGTGCACCACTTAGCTTCTCATTGAAATATGCTATTGGTTTGTTTTCTTACAAAAGCACAACACCTATACCAATCCTAAAAGCATCGCATTCAACTTCAAAAGCCTTATCAAAATTAGGCAAACACATAATAGGCACAAAACATAATTTTTCCTTCAACAACGCAAATGCATGCTCTTGTTCCTTACCCTATGGAAACCCTTTCTCCTTCTTAACTATGTCAGTCAAAGGAGTAGCAATGGCAGAGAAATCTTTCACAAACCTCTTATGAAAACTAGCAAGCCCATGAAATCTTCTCACCTCACTCACACTCTTAGGTGTTGGCTACTCTCGAATAGCCTTCACCTTCTCACTATCAACCTCAACCCCAAAAATACTAGCTATCAATGCAAAATGTATACTTCTTAAGGTTCATATACAATTTCTCCTATTTTAACAAGTCCAAGACACACTTTACATGCATGACATGCTCATAAAGATTAGTGTTATATATCAAGATGTCATCAAAGTAAACAATTGCAAAATTTTCAAGAAATGCACGCAAGACAGGATTTATCATCCTCATAAAAGTGATGGTGAATTAGTTAAACTAAATGGCATGACTAACCACTCATACAACCCATATTTAATTTTGAAAGTAGTTTTCCATTCATGTTCTGATTTCATTCTAATCCGGTGGGATCCACTTTTCAATTAAATTTTGTAAAGATACATACGCCATGCAATTCATCAAGCATATCATCTAACCTAAAGATAGGTTGGTGATACTTTATAGTGGTTTTGTTAATAACTCTACAGTACACACACATCCTCCAGGTTCCATCTTTCTTAGGCACTATAACATAGACACCGCACATGAGCTCAAGCTCTCCCTCATATGTCCCTTTCTAGTAACTCATCCACTTACTTTTAAAACTTATTTGTCTACTCAAGATTACTCCTATAAGCTAGGCGGTTTGGAATTTAAGCTCTGGGCACAAAATCAATCTGGTGCTCAATGCCTCTCAAGGATGGTAGTCCCTTGAGCATCTCTTCAAGAAAGACATTTGAATAACCCTACAAAAGAGAAGTAAAAAAACTAGACAAAGCATCAAGAGGGTTAGTGTCAGAAACTAAACACTCCTATATCTCAACATTGGTAGTGCTCTTTTCTCTCCAGTTACTCTCCTAAAGTCTTTTCCCCTAGCAAACAAGCTCACTTTTCTCTCTTTCTTTTCTCTTTCTGAGTTCTTCTCTTCTGCGCATCCCACTTTTTTTCCTCACTTGTGTAATCACTCACCATTAGGCCAAACTCAATTTTCTTTTGGACATCTTTTCTCTCTTCACTTTTTTTTTTTCTCACTACCCAAACCCTCCTCACTTTTACTTGCTTTTATCTAGTCCATGTACAACTCATGAGGTGATAAAGGTAGTAGAATGAAATTCCTACCCTTAAACTTAAAAGAGTACCTATTGGTATACCTATCATATGCTACCCTCTTGTCAATCTGCCAAGGTCTCCCAAGTAACAAATGACTAATCTCCATTGATACCACATCACACAACACCTCATCCTCGTATCTACCTACTAAAAATGGCATTAAAACATGCCTAGTCACCTTCACACTAACACTATCATTGAACCACTGTAAATTGTATGGCTTCGTATGTTTCCTACATATTAAACCCAATTTCTGTACCATAGTCCAACTAGCTGTATTAGTGCAACTACCCCCATCAATGATTAAATTGAATACTTTCCCACCAACTAAACATCTCGAATGGAAAAATATTCTCTCTCTAATCTACAACCTCATCTGTGGCCCTAGCACTCAGTACCCTCCTAACTACTAGTGCTTCCCTTGTAACAACTCTCTCAAAGCAACTATCTTCCTCAAAATCATTATCAACAACAAGTTTAGATTCACTATGACTATCCTTCGAATCAATCATCCCATTATCCCTCATAATCATGACTTTCTTATTCAGACATTGAGATGTAATATGGCCAGCACCCAAGCATTTAAAACATTTTATAAATGAATGTTTACTAGAAGGAGCTTAGGTGTTGGAAGTACCTTTCTATTTAGATCCCCCAATTGGCTTCTTAGGTGCTTCCTTGAAGTCCACTCTTTTGCCCTTAGACTTCTCCTCCTTTTCAGGCCATTTGGAGTTCCATGAGTGGTTAAAGCTTGCTCCATTCCTTGTTGTCATTCTAGTTTTGAGCCGTCTCTCCACCTTTATGGCCATGTTCACCATGTCCTCAATCTCTAAGTAGTGCTACGACTCCACAACGTTGGCTATCTCCCTATTGAGTCTACTAAAAACTCTGGCCATTATAGCCTCTGGGTCGTCCTTTATATTGGCTCGAACTATAGCCACCTCTATCTCCTTATGGTAGTCCTCCACTAATTTAGACCCTTAAGTGAGTCTTTGAAGTTTCTGGTGCATCTCTCTGTAATAGGAAGAAGGCACAAACTGCTTCCTTGTGCATGCCTTTATATCATCCCAAGTAGTAATTGACATCTCTCCATTTCTCCTCCTGGATGTCACCAACTGATCCCACTATATTAGTGCATAATTTGTAAATTCAACAGTAGCTAGCTTTACCTTTTTATCTTTAGAAAAATTTTGGCAGTCAAAAACTAAGTCCACTTTCCTTTCTCACTCCAGGTAAGCCTCTGCGTCATTCCTTCCCTTGAACGTTGGGATTTGCATCTTGATGAATTTGAGGTCTCCATCTTTCCTAATAAATGGTTCAACTCTCTGAGCTCTCGTAGGTCTGCGTATCTCAAACTCCTCCTCCTCCTCAGAGTCATCCTCCTCTGGCTCATATCGAGGTGGTGGTCTACGAGGTGGTGATTGTTGCTAGCGTACACCTGCACACCTCCCCTGATATTCCTTGTGTCTCCCTTGTCTGAGCTCATCTATCTATCCCCTAATCTTAGTTAAGGCTAGATCAAATCTCTCAAATAGTTGCTGTATGGCTCTCAAAGTGAAAGATATATTCTCATATCTCCCTTTATTGTCATCATTACTACCTCCCTGTGACATTTTAGATAAAATGATATACCTGGGAAACAATGTTAGTAATAAACAACCTCACACACTTCCTCATGTGTTTTACTCAAATGATGTCACTCCCCTCGTGCTTAAGTCACGACAATGACTCCCTCAAATAAGCTCACACACTCTTGCCTTTTATCACTCAGTCCCCTCTAAAATTTAAATCACCAATCGGAACAAATTCTTATCTGATCAAAAGAATCAAAAGGGTGTGAAAATTTCAAGCCAACTAGCAAGTACGAGTATGATGAAACAAAATTTTTTGGTTGGTTTTTCTATACTTTGTTTTGGAATTGTAGACTTTTTAAAAGATTTTTTAGAGTTTTTAAAGGATTTTTTTTGGACTTTTTATGAGAATTTTTGAACTTTTTTTGGAATTTTCAGTCTTTTTTAAATATAAGTCGAAAGTTTCAATAAAAGAAACAAGAATAATAATTGAAATCCCTAGACAAAATAAGAATAAGAAGAACTATTGAAACCTTAGGCCAAAAGTTAATTCACACCTGAATTGATGAACCGACGATAATTAGATGGTGACGGGTGGTAGTTTCTTGAATTCCGATGGAGTTGAATAAGAATTCTCCTCTACACCAATGATCTAATACCAAATAATGCTTACACACGGAAGGAGCGAAGATGGATTGTTTGAAACTCCTTAATGTGATAATGGAAGTGTCGATTTTGATGGAAAACCATGGAATTGAAGGATTGAAAAGTTTGAATTCAAAGAAACAAGAAGAGAGTATATTCAAATTAACTAAAATTAAATCCGATACATAGGGTTTCAAATTTATTTACTAGACCTCACGAAGAACTTGTCTTAAACAACCTAGATAATAGGTAAAGAACAAACCAAGAAAGTTGTTTAGGATCAAAATCACGTCACAATCCAATTCGATTGATAAGTGTTGTTTAATTCCTAAGTTGAAAAGAACAAGAGGGGGTTTCTCCTCTTAATATGGTCAGCGATACACAAGAAATAATACGATCAAAGTTGTCTTTCCCTAATCCTAAAGAGGGTACTTATACTTAGGTCAAGTAATAAAAGACTTGGGCTAATTAATACATGGAAGCTCAAAATAAATATAACTTAAAACAAGTCCAAAATAGAATAATAAAAACACTCTTAGGCCTGGTCTAACGTGCTCCTAAGTTTGATCGTAGGCATGCCTCTCCTCTTGGGATTAAGTGATGATGCGTAGCCCATTGGTCTTCAAGTCCCAAGTGAGTCCAATCCAAGGATTTGAGATAAATGAATCAATTTGGGTTGTGATTTAGATAACTCTCCTCCAATAGGCTTAGTGTACTCCATCCTCTCTACAAATTGGCCCACATGCATATAGAGAGCCTCCTTGAGTCTCTCGGTCTTAGCTCTGGACATGTTAAATTCATAATCATCTAAAAAAAACTCTTTAAATTCATCATGGAAGTGGATCTTGCAATGTCTCATAACCTTTTGAATTTACGTTAGATGTATCTACAATGGTACTGGTTCCATTTGGATGTATTATTATAAGATTTGAACTTTCTTAAATTTTATCTTACTCTTACTACTTATCATAAGAACTATTCTCCTATAAGTATTTATTAAAACAAACATTTTGTTTATTGGGAACATAAGATCATATATAACCTTTTTTCATATCTTGTAACCTTTCCATTATTCAATTTAGGTCTAGACTTACAGGATAACATACGCTTTAACAAAGCATCACATCCTCATTCATTAGCTTGGACTGTTTAAAGTCTTAACATTCCATATATAATATGGAACCTTGCTAATTGATTTAATTTGAACTTACAAAGGCAAGTTATTATACTAGGTATAGTAATAAAATAAATAATTTTTTAAAAAAGTTAAGTAATTGATTAATTTATAATGGATAGATAGTATAAAAGATACATTACTATACATATCCATCTAACTATCTTCAACAAAGTAGCTTACACCTTACAAGATAATATCTACTGTATTCAAAAGATTGCAAAGTTTTTGTGAATACCATCTTTCCTTCATGTTTTGTGAAATTTTATGTAGTAATCCCTTACAAAAATAGTAAGTCTGATTACCATTACTATTTTATAAAATAGCTCTTCATGAGTTGCCCTTATAATCCATGGAATTCCTCTCTTTCCATAGGTTATAAACCATAGTAGACAAACTTATATTCAGTAACTTATAATCATTTTACACATTTCATCTTGAGATGTAAGACCCATTCTAGAGTTCCTATCCAATCATTTGTAGAGCATTTAATATTTAGTATGGATGCTATTTTGTGCCATATTTGAGATGAAAAATCACACCTAAAGTGTAGGTGATTAATGCTCTCTAGCTGAGTTGCACATAGTTCACAGTGTAAGGATTCAATGGTGAACTTTACATTATTCTTGGTAAGGATTCAACGTCCTATGGTGAGCCACAATAAGAAAGCGTATGCAAGCCTTATGTCTTGATCCTAAGCTAAGTGAAACCACTACACTTTGTGGGAAGATATGGGTAAAAGATAACTCTTATATTCCTTAGTGAAGAAGCAATGGGATTTATCAACTAACCATTTTAGAGGAGCCAAGTTGATAGTATGGTAAGTTGTTGATAATTATCTTTGAGCTCCTACTTAAACGAAAAGGCCAAATCCACTAATTATTTGTGATTAACTCTTGAACCAAAGTTTTGTGAGTGATTAGGAGTCTTAGTGGTTGAAGTTCCTTCATTTTGTAAAGTGGTCCCCTTAGATGCCATTGATCATACCAAAGGGATTTCTTACTTGCATAAAAAATTATGCGCTTAATAATTCCCTGCATCCATTCCTTTATATTCAATATTTGTGTAAGAGTCCAAGACATACACAAGTTTGGGAGAACAGTCTATATAATATCTCATATTATATTTTTCTCTTTACGTAAATCCATACTATTATGGAATTTAGTTGTAGAGTTCTTTACTAGAGAATCTCATTCTCTATAGATAACTTAGAAATTTAAATCTTACTACATCAATCTCATTAAAAGTGCTTCAACATTCCTAATGCTTAATTTTTCCTAGTATTTAAATAATTTGAAATTTTCAAAAATATAAATCAATATTTCATTAAATACATATGACTATATCATATAACGTCATTAGTAAGTGTTATGAAATATAATTATTCATCCTTTTATAAATTATTAATACATCATATTTATAACATTGAAAAATTTAAAACCATCATCATCCTTTCACAAAAGTTTGATTTGGTTATTCTTTAACCCAACAAGTTTCATAAATATAATATAATTCATAATCAAAAGGATAAATATATCATTCTATATAACTTTATGATTCTCATTATGTTTATTTAACCAACACGACATAAAAGGGTAGTCACGATTATCTAACCTTTTATTCTTGCCACTTATATTAAGCAAAAGTCTCCATTGATGTATCATATAAAAATTTTTGTATAAAATTGGACCATTTACTTTACTTAATAATATATTTCTACCATGCCTAGAATATTGTAATAATGTTGAGTCTAAATTCAGTATTAAATAAAAAATATTATTTAATGCCTTCAATCATAGTCTATATTTATGCTTTTAGTAGGCCAAATTGAGTGGAACAATCAAGATACTAAACCTTTCAACTCTACTTTATGCAAGCTTTTGCATCGTGCTATTATGGTGTTAACATACATCTTAAATGTTGCCTTTAAATTTTATCAGACATTAGTCAACTTTAAAATGTCACCATATATTGTCATATATATGATATTGACATATCTTTCAAACTTTGTTACCAAAATCCTTAATAAAGATTAATAGCAATATTGCATAATAGACATACAAGTTTTTTTTGAACTTTGAGAACTCTTCTCAATATAACCTTTGTCTAAAAAATTTAGTTCACTAAAACTTAGCATTAATTATACTAAACAAAGGCAATTTCTATTTAGAACATTATAAATATAAAGTAAGCAAGTAGCTGGTTATGAGCTATAACAACCAAATAAGATCAAGACTTAAATTACATATTTGGTTACTCCTTCTATTTTATTCAAAATACTATCCCTCATTACTACTTGGAAATATTACTCTAATCACTCTAGTAAGCTAGGATCCCATTTAAATTTAGTTAAACTAGAGTCAATCAATAAACTAACTAAAGTTAAATTAGTTAGATAACATCCTTATCAATCATAAATTAGATAAGTCCTAAATTCATTAGGTGATAGTTCTTGCCAAAACATATCTTATATGTTATTCCTAACCCTACCTCTAAATTGATATGATCTGAGTCTCATCCAAATTATACAAATTTAGTTAAGTAAGAGAATGTTTTATTGGGAAGTTTGGACAATATTTGATCCCCATGCAGTAGAATAAGAACAAAACTTTTTCATTTGATTTTTCAAAAGTCAATATCACTTAAATTTTATAACATGATTAATGTATGAACACAATAAAACATGAATTAAAACTTTGTACCTTATTGTGTAGCTTGATCTCTTTTCTTATTGTTTACCTCGAACTATTTCTAAAATTAGCTCATCATAACCACTCCAGCACATATATGTTTGACCTCTAATAGTATCCATATGAATATGTTGAGAGAATCTTACGATTGGTAAGAAGTGATAGCTCCTTTAGAGCTTAAGCATAATTATAATAAGTTTAGAAATTTTAGTAATTTAATTTAAATAAATATAATTTTAGCTAAAATTTAATTAAAATTAGAATTAATTCTAATTAATTACTATTTAGACCTAAATAAGATCTAATGTCTCTTATTGGTCCTTATTTATTAAATATCTCATATTTAATCCTAAACTTTCTAATCTTTACATTCAAGTCTCGTTTGATTAAAGCACATTTTTCTCTCTTTAACCATTCTTTGTGGATAATCATTAGGTTCCTAAATATATTAGTAATGGATATAACTTATAATCATATTTAGGATTAGATAAATTATACTTATTTAGTTTTAAATCATATCCATAAATTAAAATTGACACCTAGCAACATATCATGACCATCAAAATATTAGGAATATTAAGGTTGTTTTGACTAACCTTTATGTGTATGATTTTACCGTATAATTTGATCCTTTCATCATATGATGTTTCAGTTAGAGGTCTACTCTATTTAAGTCTAATTATATTAGCTCTCTATTATTAGAAATTAAATTTATTGATGATATTAAACACTATTTTAAAAGTACCATTCCTCCTTAGCCAAAGATTTCCTACATCAATAATAATCAAGACCAATGGACTATTCTCCTAATCACTTTAGGGTGATAAATGAAGTGAATTACACGTTAGTATACGATTTACAAAGTGCATAAGAAGGGGGGGTTGAATTGTGTATTCGGTTTTTTATCCAAATCCCTTCTCTAAAAAAAATTGCTTTCTCAAAACAATAGACAAATAGTATTAAAAGATATTTATGTCAGTAATAGAAACAAGAGTTAAGAGATAAGAGTG
>JANIJH010565569.1:0-13724 GCA_024520975.1 Erythroxylum areolatum
TCTCTTGTCGTAGGATATTTATCAGAATGGCCTACGGGCGTTCCGGTGGATACCCTATGGTAAGGGGGCGCTACATTTGATTACCTACCCCATTTCTTTACCTAATCATCCTCATGAAAATATACCAATGATGCTACTTATTCAATTGAATTATGATTATAAATCTATATAACAAATTTCCTAAGGTGGGAAAACTTAAATTAAATCCTAATTAACATGCATATTTAACCAAAGATACCTAGAGTACAAATTGCATAAGTTAATAAATCTTTACAACTTAGAAGACTAATAAATCTTTACAACTTAGAAGACCATGTTCAAAGCTAAGCTAATTCTATTAATTCCTAGTCATTTACACATTCACATAATTCACACCATGAAAACCTAAGCAAAAACTAACATACGACATTTAAAATTCACACTTTTGATATAAAAAAAATACAATGCATGCCTCCCTATACTTGGACAACACATTATCCTCAATGTGAGAAGAATAAACAAAACGTAAGAGGGGGAAAAACAAAATAACAAGCAGACATAAAAACAAAAGGAAAAGATAAGGGTTAAAGCATAAACTCGTTATGGCGATTGAGGTGGTGATGGTGCTGGTGAAGGAATTTAGAAATACTTCTGGCCATGAAACTCCAACAATTCACTCACTATAAAATAAAAATAACAAAATAATAATAAAATAAAATAAAATAAATCTTATCCTAATTCTTGGGTTTCCTCCAAAGTATCACTTAGTTAACATCATTAGCTTGACGTGCTCTTCCTTCCACACTCAACATAGGTCAATTATAAGTGGCTTGTTTCAACCTATGTCTCCCAATTTCATTTTTGTAGTCTATAAATAAGCTACAAATTACAAGATAATTAAAAGGACAATATTGATAAAATCAAGAAAACTAATTAAATTCAGTAATGTCCTTGTTACTAACAAACTGTTAATAAAATAGGGAATAACAAAACTCTTTGAATCTTCTATTGAATCCATTAATTTGTTCTTGTTCTTCCTTAGTCACTCGCATTTCTTCAGTCATAACACACACATAAATTGCCATTCCACTTTTAAATATAAAAATACTTGTTGTGAGTGACGTGAAGAGGGCTGGAAAAGGATTTATGACTTGCTTGCTTGAGTAAGGATTCTCACGGCTGTGAGAAGGCCACGTCACATCCGTAAGGCTTTCCCACACCCGTGAGAGATAACTCACATGTGTGAGAAGTTGCCACATCAGTTAGGTTTTTAATATAAAATGAGAGGTGTGACAATTGAGGATTTTTATGAAAGTTTTTGGGTGTTTTTCGAGGGGAGAAGAGGAGAGCTTTGGAAGAGAATGAAAAGGAAAAAAAAAACTCTTAACTATGAGAGACCCATATAGGGCTAGCTTTCCGATACCAGTTTAGAGGTGATATCAACGCCAACAACTCAATTAAGCATTTCTTCCTTGTGTTTGTTGTTTCTTTCTCTCTTTAGGAATTGATTATGTCATCCTATGTCTATTATTAGGGTATTATGAAAAGATGATTTTAATGCATTCATTAGATTGTTTTATTACAAACTATTGCCAATTTCAATATAATCCGTAATTGTTGTGTTAAAATTTATTTGTAGTGACAATAGTTTGTAATTATTAGGGATAATAGATCCCAGGTTAAATGACCCCATCGTATGTGGTTGTTGCCTTGATTAATCAATTTTTCTAATTTGTAACGTGTTTACCCAATTAAATCTAAAGATCGTATCCTAGGTTATTCGGTGGCTAGGTTTAATTAATGATTGTATCTTGATTAAACACAATCTAAGAGAAAACTAGGGTTAGAAGAGCTTATCATTAACCCACGATTAATAATTTCTAGGAGAGGTAAAAGAACAACAAATCAATGAAGTATGTTTAATTAGGGTGTAGGCTGAGATATAACCAAAGAACTAGATTCTTATCGAATTCTCCACTTTCATCATTTTTAATGTTTCTTTAATTTGTTTTCATTGGTTTAGTTTTATTTTCTTATTTCAAAACCAAACCAAACTGCCCCTAAAACCTGAACACTGATTGATTTCATTTTAAAAAATAACCGAATATTCTCTGTGGGATTGACCTAGACTTACCAGTACTATAGTAGTAGGCCTAGTTTATTTTGCGTAACACTATGACATGTTAGCAATTTTGTCAACATTGTCGGGGAGTATCGTGTTTTAGTTTTTGTTCTTGATTTTAATTGTTGTTTTGTACATACTTGTTTGTAATTAGTTTCCATTCATTTACTTCTTGATCTTTTCACTTTTTGTTTAGTGTTTGTGAAAGAAAAAAATTCATGGACGAAAGTAATTTTTTCTTCAACACATTCCCAATCTTATAACTATATTTAGACTAATCAACTTAACTTAGTTATGGATGGGATAATCAACAGAATTACTTCTTTGATAGTATACAGGACACAGCAATTTGAGTACAGATTAGAAGTTTCTTATCATGATTCATGTACATCTCTGGAAGAATTGATTAATATTATGAATGCTAATACTTTGTAATTGCAACAGAGTCTACAACAATTTTAGCATAATGGATGCCAATTTTGACATGATAAAAAGTTTAGCATCCAAGATGTTGAGAGTTAATAAGATTTAGGTACATCACTAGAAGTAGGATGTATAGCAACAGTTCCAGTAGGAAATGATGCAAGTCCATCAAGATACAATATGTAGACTCTCAAATATGGCAAGCCAAATAGGTGAGATGGCAGTAAGGACAGTCTGCCTAGAGTCGCAAAGTGAAGAGGAGCAGTCATATCAACCCGAGGTATACCTAATGGACATTAGTGTGGAAACCTTACAGAGTGATGAGAAGCTTGAGAATCTTGAGATGAATACTCAAGGAATTGCTTGTGTGGAACAAGTTGAGAAGGAGCTTGAAGCAAAAAATGACATATCATTTAACTCGGAGGTGAGTACTAAGTCCATGATTATTTTTCAAACTAATTCTTCACCTTTATATAGCATGTTGGAGGAATTAAATGAGGAAGAAAATGGAGAAGAGACATTTGAGATATTTCCAGAGTGTAGGGACTCAGTGGAGATGAAGAGCTGGAAGATAGGTAAGATGCTGAATGGGAATAATTATCAAATAAGGCCATATCCTGATCTACCTCATATGGAAGTGGCTCAAATAATGATACCCGAAGATCATAATTTCGTCATCTGAGGAGAAGTGTGGTGTTGAGACAATGAAACTAAACAAAGATGCTTCTTGGGGGGCAACCTACGATAAGTAAAAAAAAATTCTTGTACTTTTTCGCACTAGTTAGGTTATACATGTGTGTTTATATGTTGGTATGTTTTTACTTGTTTTTAAGTTTTCAATCAAAATGAGAGAGAGAATAAATCAAACAAACAAACATTTTCTCATTTTCTATTACTTCTAGGATTATATAGTCATAATTAGAGAATGAATTGACTAGAGAATTTCACAGAAACTTTAGCACGTACTTTTATTTTTATGATTTGTCCATTTGCATTATCTTTAGAAGAGTAGTGACTAATTATAGACAAAGCCAGTGAGATTTTGAGCCTTATTAGACTGACACATCTATATCAGTCTTAATGTCTTTTGATAATGTGTGACCTTCATGACATGTATATCCTAGCTTTGCTTTGATTTTCTATTCATGACCACATTTTTATCACATTCATTAACATGAAAATGATTAGGCATTCTTTGCTTTTCTATTCTATATTAGCCAAATAGCCTAACCATTATATGATTTTCTTGTTGATAAGCCCCTTTGAGCTTTATTAGCCTTTCTTTGTGTACTAACCACATTACATGCTTTAAACCTAACCAAATGTCTTTTCCAAGCCTTAAAGCTAGTGGAATATTTGTTGATTATTGAGTTTGTGGATATACAAAAGTATAAGTGTAGGGGTGTACATATATGTAGGTTGGTTATAATATTAGGATGTTATTTTATATCATATCATTGAAATTCCTATGTTGATGTAGTTTCTTTCAATGTTAATATATGAAAAAAAGAAATAAAGAAAAAAGAAAAGAAAAAGAAAGGAAAAGGAAAAGGAAAAGGAAAAGGAAAAAACTAAAGAATGTTTAAATAAATGTGTCAAGAAAGAAGTGCATATGTGTTGAAAAGTCTTTTATGATTAATTTTTCCTCCTAAAGTTGTATTGAATAGGTTACTTGAGTATGTTGGATATGAGATGGATATTGCTTTCATTGGTCACACCCTATAGTTACAAAGTCATGTTTATAATTAACTTTTGTTAGTGATTTTTTCTTCATATGGTTTGTGTGTGAGAGCTCGAGTTGGAGATGTGAAACATCATTTTTGCATTCATCATAGTTTATGTCCATAATTGTGGTTGAATGTTGGTTTTTGCACTTGATGTCACATTGAGTTTTCCTTTTGTTTCACTAGCTTTAATGACTTTCATGCTACTTGACTCAAATACATCTCAACTTACCTTTAACCATATTATAACCTTGAAAAGTCCTTTGATCCATGATTTTGCATATAAACCTTAGTGGTAGAGAAATGAAATGATATGCAAAGTTGTAGAATGTCTTGATTGTGAATAGTATTGAGTGTATCGAGAATATATCTTCTTTAAACACATTTTCCAAGTCTACTATTAGATTGCTTAGTTTTTAAAGGTATTGAATGTTGATTGATCATCAGTAGAAATGTTGAATGTTAAATTCTTGCTATGAATTTTGAAAGTCATTCATCTTTGTTTGTGATTATGTATTCTTGGAAAATATGAAAAATAAGTAAATGTTTTCGGGTATCTGAGCTTAATTTTGATGTTTTCCCAAGGGCAACCAAAGCTAAGTGTAAGGGAAATTGACATGTGCTTAATTAATTATATAATTATTCCATAACACTGAGCGATTAATGCATGAAATTGCTTAAGATACTTACTTTGACTCATATGTTGTTTTAGGCACAATTCGGAAGTAAAAGAGTTACAGTTAGTCGAAATTACTATATTTAGGTTGTTTTTTGAAACTTCATATTCATGGAGAAAGAATGAGAAATATTGGAGCAAGTAAAGAAAAGAAAATAACAAGATCATGTAGCAACATAACTCATGACCATCCAGAAAATTTCACAGCCATACAAAGTGGGACGACTGGCAAAAAGAATTTGGGGGTTGGATAAAATGTGAAAAAGCTTGGATAATAAAACAAAGATGTCGACTAATAAAAGAAAAAAAGAATTTTTTGGTGGACAGTTGCACTTGGAGTAAATAAAACATGAAATAAAGAAGAAACAAAGTTGTTCATGGTAGTGCTAGAAAAATTGCATGGGTGTGAGACACTTTCACACCCACATAAGGTGTCTCACGTGAGTGAGACACCATACACACACCAGTTGCCATTCACGTGAGACACCATACACACACCAGTTGCCATTCCACTTTTAAATATAAAGAATAATTGTTATGTGTGATGTGAAGAGGGTGGAAAAGGATTAACGACCTGCTTGCATGAACAAGGCTTCTCACTTCTCGTGAATGTGAAGCCTAAGCACACCTGTGAGAGATAACTCACGGGCGTGAGAAGTCATCACATCACCTAGATTTTTCATATAAACCAAGAGGTATGACGACTGAGGGTTTTTATGAAATTTTTTGGGTATTTTTTAGGGGAAGAAGATGAGAGCTTCGGGAGAGAATGAAAAGGGCAATGAAAGCTCTCAACTGTGAGAGACTTATAGAGGCTAGCTTTTCGATGCTGGTTCAGATGTGACATCGACGCCGACAACCCAGTTAAGCATTCCTTCTTTATATTTGTTATTTCTTTCTCTCTTTAGGAATTGATTATGTATCCTATGTCTATTGTTTGGGTATTGTGAAAAGATGATTTTAATACATTCATTGGATCATTTTATTACAAATCCATTGTTAGAATTTCAGTATAATCTATAATTGACATGTTGAAATTCATTTGTAGCAACTAATGGTTTGTAATCATTAGGGATAACATAACATAGGTTAAATAACCTCGTCGTATGTGGTTGTTGCCTTGATTAATCGATTTCCTAATTCGTAATGTGGTTGCTCAATTGAATCTAGAGATCGTATCCTAGGTTATTCAGTGGCTAGGTTTAATTAATAATCGTATCTTGATTAAACACAACCTAAGGGGAAACTAGGGTTAGTAAGCTTATCGTTAACCCACGATTAATAGTTGCTAGGAGAGGTAAAAGAACAACAAAACAATGAAATATGTTTAATTAGGGTTAAGCCGAGACAAAATCAAAGAACCGAATTCTTATCAAATTCAACACTTTCATCATTTTCAATGTGTCTTTAATTTATTTTCATTAGTTTAGTTTTATTCTCTTATTTTAAATCCAAACCAAACCCATTCTCTTCCCCCACCTCCAAAAAAAAACTAAACACCGATTGATTGCATTTCAAAAGCTAATCGAACACTCTTTGTGGGATTGACCTAGACTCATCACTGTTATAATAGTAAGTCTAGTTTATTTTGTGTAGCATTACGACGCGCTACCGTAACTACATCTTGAACTTGCGACTAAAACTTGTAAATATTTATAAGTAAATTGATATATGATTTTTAGTGTTACATAACTAAACCTATAACTATATTAGTGGTGAGTCTAGGTCAATCTCACAGAATGTTCGGCTAGCTTTTATTATGACAATAATTGGTGTTTAGGTTATGAAGGGGAGTTTGGTTTGGGTTAAAATAAAATAAAATGAAACTAAACTAATTAAAAAATTAAATAAAACATTTGAAAATGATGAAAGTGGTGAAATTGTTAAGGACTTGATCATCGATTCAATCTCAGCCTATACCTAGTTACACATACTTTATTAAATTGTTGTTCTCTTGCTCCTCCTAGCAACTATTAATCGTAGGTTAATGATACGCTCTATTAATCCTGGTTTTCCCTTAGGTTGTACTTAATTAGGAGACCCTTGTTAATTAAACCTAGCCTTCAAACACCTAGGATACGATCTTTAGATTTAATTGGATAGTCGTATTACGAATTAGGAAAATAGATTAATCAAGGCAACAACCACACAAGCTCACGTCATTTAACCTAGGTTATGCTATCCCTAATGATTCAACACTAATCTAAAACACAACAATTATGAATTGTATCCTTAATGATCTGAAACCATTAGTTGCTATAAATGAATCTCAACATAACAACTACAGATTATATTGACGATTTTAGCGATACCCAAATGCAACAATTACAGATTGTGCTCAACATTCTAACAATGGGGTTCATACATAAACAATCTAACAATAATGAGAATAAAGTTCATTCATAAATGAAAACTCAAATCTATAAGCATAGTATAACATATTCAATCCTTAAAGAGAGAGAGAACAATAAAAACAATGAAAGAAATGCTTAATTGGGTTTCTAGATGTTAATATCACCTCTGAACCAGGTCAAGAAAGCCTAGCCCTCCGTGGGTCTCTAAAGGATGAGATATCTGCCCCTTTGTTGCCTCCCGAAACCCTTAAATCATTTTATCCAACCATTCATAACATTTATGCCATCAAAACAATGTATTTATACTCAAAATTAGGTTTTCAAGTGAGCTGGTAGGTTTTAACAGGCGTGCATATGTTGTTCACGAGCGTGCAAATAAGTCAAAGGTGTGCATGGTGATGTCATCAGTCATGGGCATGCATGAAGTGTCACACCCATGAAAAATAAATCATGGGCATGACTAATTTGTTCATGCCCAAGACTTTTATGTCATAGTCGTAAATAATTTTTTGCACTCTTCATTGATGTTTTCAACATATACTCTTCTTTTTATGCGGTTTCTCATCTCCTCTTACTCTAATCTTTATTGTTCTTACTCTATGAAGACAAGTGAGTGTGAATATCAAGAAAACGGTTCAAAGATTGTGTTTTTATCTCACTTTAGCTCTTACACTTCCAAATTGTACCTAAAACCAAATATGAACTAAAATGAAAACCAAATATGAACTAAAATGAATGTCTTAAATATTTCATATCATTAACTACTAAGTATTATGGAATAAATGTATAATCAATTAAGCACCTATCACTTAAAGAATTTTCATTCACAGCATTTCAAGAAATAAATAGGCATAAGCAATCCATGTTAACTCAATAAGACTAGTCCATTTCTACACTAACAAGATTACTTAGCAATGTCCATTCTTATCCTAGTTAATACTAATCTTAAAGATTTAGTTTCTTTGACAATGTAGCTACTGTAGACTTTCCTATACCTACTAAGCTTGTTTCTGTTCATTTCTTACTAACTTCACCCATATTGTTACCCAGATTTTCACTCTTCTCCCTCTTATTCTTCTTCCATTCAGTTTAAATCCTTTCTCTCCTTCTACTACTTTTATCCTCTAGTTATTAACCAACCATGGACACTTTCCTACCTACCTTATCTCATGTTAAACCTTAGACATTAGACACATCCCATACAGTTTCTTCTCCACCCTTGAAGAAAACTTAGGTGCAAGTCATAAGAGATCACAAACTAGACTCTAAGCTTAGTTATAGCCCTTTAAGTGAGATCACTAAAAGCAAGATTATATCTCCACCATTAGAGACCTTGAAAGTTGGAGCTCTAAGATGGAGTGCCACTGGGATTCTTCCTAGATAAAAAGGTGACTTTTCCTATCATGAAGGAGTGGGCCGTCAACAATTAGAGGAAGCATGTACTGCAGGAAGTTCTTATCAATGCGGATGATGTTTTTCTCTGTAGATTCTTATAGGAGGAAAAAGTAAAGTAAATCATGGAAGCTAGGTTATGGCATATTTTCAATAATCCACTCTTACTACAAATGTGGAAACTAAGATTGAATATTGATGGCATTAAGCATAAAAACATACATGTGTGGATAAGTATACTTGAATTGCCCCTAGAATGCTAAACTACTTTAGGGATGAGTCATTTGACAAGCTTCATAGGCAAGCCAATGTGCATAAACCAGGCAATTGTTGAATATAAAGGATAAATTGTTAGATTATACATATTGGTAACTGACTTGACCAACCTTGTTGATATCACCAACCTTGCTAATATCATTCCTATAATTGGACTTGACGAGAATATGCAACCTATTGAAGATGCTATAAAAGTTAGTTATTCTTGAAAACCTAATACAAGTAAGAAAAGGTTGTGGAAACCTACCGGCAGAGTCTTCAAAACTGGTGATTATAAAGAGCTAACTGAACATAATTTTGAAGAAACTAATCTAAAGAATGATTCTCTAAAAGTTAGTGAAGACATAATATAGGATAGTAAACAGTTGAGAACCCCTCAAGAAGCAATGAATGAACCTAGTACTCCTTTGGTTAAACAAAAAAACCTTAGAAGTTGAAGTTGTTGACACATCTACTTATATATGGGAACCCCTAGAACCCACAGATTAAATGGTTGCCAGTAATACTGAAATTGAACCAGTGACTAGGAAAAGATCAGCAGGAAGAAAAAATCCCCCATAAGGGACTCTTGCAAATGATTATCCTAACATAGAATGTTTTACCTTATATCAAATTATGCATATAAAGGTGGAGGATAAGATAACAGGTGCAATCATGCACGTCTCCTTTATTTATGTCGATAACATTGCATACCAAATAATAACACTATGGAAAAAATTTAAAGATGTTATAAAAAAAACACCAGTACTCCATAGATGATTATTAGGGATTTTAATGCAATTATCAATGTGAATGAAGTTGAAGGAGAAAGAGTTGCAGGCACTCTATGTCTTAATTTCAAAAATAGCCTAAAATATATTCAAGCCTTAGATATTCTTTATTAAATTGGTGATAAAATCCTACTTATCCTAAAAATGCTTAAATGCCTTTGACATTGATCAATGGTGGAAGGTGGAAGCTTCTTAATAACCTCTATTTTGGCTCTATCCACTTCTATACCTTGACACAATATCTTATGTCGCAAAACTACACCCTCCTGCACTATAAAGTAGCATTTCTTCCTATTTGGAACCAAATGTGACTCTTCACATCTTTGAAGAACTCTAAACAAAATTTTCAAATAGTGATCAAAAGAGTTTTCAAAGACTGAAAAATCATACATAAAGATCTCCATTATGTCCTTAGTCATATATGTAAAAATAGACATTGCACCTTTGAAAAGCTTTTTTTTTTTGGAAACAGAGTTTTCAAAGACTGAAAAATCATACATAAAGATCTCCATTATGTCCTCAGTCATATATGTAAAAATAGACATTGTACCTTTGAAAAGCTAAGACTTTTGAAAAGTTGATGGTGCATTACATAACCCAAAAGGCATCCATCTATAGGCAACGTTTGATAAGGAAATGTGAAAATGTTTTTCTCTTGACCTTTCGAATAGATAGCAATCTGATTGTATGGCTAGCTACCCTTTTGATCATTTGATCCATGATTGGAAGAGGAAAGTGATCCTTTTTATTCACTATGTGAGCTTTTTATAATCAATACACATTTTTCAACCTGTGACTATACGAGTACAGATCATCTCACCACTTTTACTCTCCATCATTGTAATACCTCTTTTTTCAGGTACACAATGTACTAGACTGATCCATTCACCATCTAAAATTAGGTAAATGATACCCATGTCTAACGACTTCACTACCACTTTTTTGACCACTTCTTTCATGTGAGGGTTTAACTTTCTTTGTCTTTCCCTTACTGCCTTACTTCTTTCCTCGAGATTAATCCTACGTATTATTATTTGGGGACTTATTCCTCTAATATTTGATATTTTCCAACCTATGACCTTCATTTAAAGGACCCATCCTAAAGTTTCCCTTCTAGAACCCAAGTGGAACCCTCCTAGTGACCTCTACAGTAGCCCTCCAATCGATATCTAACTCAACCGAAAGGTTCCCATAAAGACAAGTCGTTCAACTATTAAAAACCTTCATACTTTAAAAGTTAAAAGCATGAAAAATAGTGGGAAATTTTTTGTACAAATCATTTTACTAAAAATTTCAGAAACATAACAACTACTTTTCTAAGATTCCCAAATTTTAAAAACCTGCAAAACATGATTTAAAACACTTTTAATATTTCATACACCATCTCAACTTTTGGAATGGGATCTCAACTCCACATCACAAGCAATCACAATCATACAATTCTCAACATTTTAAAAACATCATTGAGGATTAAAGCTCCCATATTTCATTAATTAAAAGGTATTTACAATCCCATAAACATTTACAAAATCATACGTTTGATTTCCAAAATAATGTAAAACATATCACATGCATAGGAAAAATTACACAAGCATAGTTGTTGAGATATGGAGCCTGATAAAATATACTAGACTTTACACTAGGCCCATGTTCGCGAAATAATGTTATGCCTTTTGTATTTTATTCTCCTAGTGTATCGTATTATCGGAAAACAATTCACAGTGAATAAAAAACCCTAGCTGCCCGTAGATGTAGCCATATTTTGGTGAATCATGTAAATCTGTGTGTTCGTTTATTTTCAACACTGTTCTTTGATTATTGTGATTGATCATCTATAGCAACTAGTATCAGAGCCTTGGTTCGTATCATAACAATTTGAAAAGATGGAAAGAGCGAAGTTTCAAATTGAGAAATTTGATGGAAACGATTTTGGTTTCTGGAAGATGTAGATGGAAGATTATTTATGTCAGAGAAACTTCCATGAACCCTTGTCAGGGATGAAGCCAGAAACCATGAGATAGGAGGTTTGGGATCTGAAAGATCGACAGGTGCTAAGGTTGATTGATAAGTTGTTCTTGATATATTTTAGCTCTATTTTGTCATCATTTTTGCATTGAATGATGTTAAATTGCCTTTAGTTTCGTGAATTTGGCACTGGTCCTTTATTCTTGGTATTTGCAGATGATTTGGGAAGAAAATGAAGTAAACCTGAGAAAAACACGATCTACCCGTGTAAATTCACATAGCTCGTGTAAAGTAGAAGTTTAAAGCTGAAGATTCAAAAGTCACACAGTCAGACCATGTAAATTCACACGGATCGTGTCTTTCGAAGCCAGAACACACAATCAGGTCCGAAAGTCACACGGTCTACCCATGTGAATTCACACGATTCGTTTATGATCGTTTTTCATGACATTTTTTAATGATTAAAAGGCAATTTTTGGAAGACAAAAAGGGGGAGGATTTGGCTGGAGAGAGTTGAACAGTGAGATTCAAGAAGGAGGAGAAAAACAAAGAGCAATCGAAGAAGAAGAAAAGCTTGGAGATTGAGAGATCAAGATTGAAGAAGCAATTGGAGTTCCTTTTCCTCCTCTTTCCATTTATTATTTATCTTCAATGTTCATGTTTATAATTTTTATTTTTAGGTTGAATTCAGTTATGAATCTGTAAATTTTCTCATTCTAGGATGTTTGTTTCAACTTGGGATTTATGTATTAAACCTTATGTCGTTACTTCTAAATTCAATGTTGATTTGATTTCAATAAAGTAATTTTGTCTAATATTGATTTGATCATTCTAATCTAGGGTTTCTTATTGAATAATGATAGATGTTAAACTAAGAACTAAAAAGTGGTGTTTAATGTCTGAATTGCTAGATTAGACTTAAATGAAATAATATCTAGAAATAGAAGTCTTCATTAGGAGTACTTGAGATTAACCACTGTGTTCATTGGGCTGGATTTGATTTTTGGTCTAGGAAACTGGTTTAAAAATTAGAATCAACATGTTAATTGCTTCGAAAGAACTAATTGATAAGAGTGGGTTAATGTACTTGGATCAATATTTTATTTCATAAGGATTACATGATTTCTTTGTTGAGATGAATTCCTAGAATATTAGCTCAAATTCTATTAATCGTGCATTGATACTTCTTTAACAACTGAATTTTCATATTTGATTGCTTAGCAAATTTAGAAGGTATAAATTTAGTACGTTGACTTAGTCCTTGTGGATCGACACTTGATTGCTACAAATAAACCCGCACAGCTGCAGAGCTTATCAAGTTTTTGGTGCCGTTGTCGAGGACTTTTGTCAAATATTGAATTTTTCTGAACAAAGATGACTAAGCTTTACTTAATTCTATTTTAGTTATAGGTTTATTTGTATTTACTTTGTATATAAATTTGTTCACTCTCGTTTGTGTTTCTCGTGCAGTGGTGAACTGAGATTTATATGTAGTTTACTTTAACGGCCCCATTTGATCCTAAGATCGAAAGAACTTACCACAAGAGAAAGAAACAGAGGTTTGTAGATAAGAAGAAGGTGACCCCTGTCAGCAGTAGCAATACAATGGTAGAAGGAGTAAGACCGCGACTCCGTGACTGTGCAGAGCTAGGAGTTCAAGAAAACATGTAACATCCCACCCCCTACTGGAAGGGTAAAATAGTAATTTTGTCATAGGATGAGATGGATTGGAATGACTTAGGACTGTTCGTGCATAATAGGATTGGTACACAGTATCATTTGTGCACATGAAATAACTGTACATGCATACATGATATTCCCGATTTTTGTGCCTAATGGAGTTTCACTGTGATTAATGTGGTTCTTGTGTTTGGAAAATTATTCTGAGTGCGCCATTGAGTGTTTTATATTTTAAGGGATTTTTAGAAAATTTCCTGGAATTTTCCGAGGAAAATTTCCGGACCGGAAAAACCGCCAAGTGGTGAACCGGTTGATTTTCGGTATCGAAAATTTCTATCCAATGGCACTACAATATTGGGTATA
>JANIJH010565656.1:0-13710 GCA_024520975.1 Erythroxylum areolatum
GCATAACTCACTAATCTTTATTTCTCTTTTCGATATAGGATTACAAGTTGAATTTCTAATAATTTTGGCTTTGCTTACATGATCTAGTAAAACATCATGGGCTCCACTGTTATAAACTACTGTAATAAAAATGTGATAGACACATTACTTAACTTTATGTTAGTTATCCTTAACTTTATGTTAGTTAATATATATCATTAAACCTTAATCTTATACTCTTTTAATGAGATTAAAGCAAAATAAAATAAGTTAATTGGATGATTAAGATTCCTTTCGTACAACTTATTATTGTTCTTTTGTATCACAAATGAACTTATCATGATACGCTTAAATGGGACCCAATAGATATAGAATACAAGTAATAACTAATAACTAATATTTGCCACTATACATGTATTTGGATTATTACTTATCACCTACCTTTTTGAATCTCATTAAAGCGTATCAAGATTAGGGAAAAAAAACTTGTCACTACATTTTAGTTATTATTTATTAGCTTCCTTTTTTAATGTAACTTTAATCAGTATAAATATTAGACATAATTATTAAAGTTAATTTCCTTTTTATAATTTTTAAAACTTATTTAATACTATGTTTTTATTTATTCTGATAATTTCTTTAGTATTATTTTATACTAATAATTTATAACACAACATAGGAATTTAGTTCAATTGTGAAAAGGGAAAACTATTTTCTAAAAACCTTATATATTCATTAACATTAATAATCATATATGTTATATAATATCTTTTCTCTTGTTAGCCTCATGAAGGAAGCATTGTATGTACTTTTATTTTAATACATAGGTATGTCATAATTTCATATTTAATTTTTTAAAATTTTCAATTT
The DNA here is from genome assembly GCA_024520975.1 of Erythroxylum areolatum. Lineage (NCBI taxonomy): Eukaryota > Viridiplantae > Streptophyta > Magnoliopsida > Malpighiales > Erythroxylaceae > Erythroxylum > Erythroxylum areolatum. Next base: position 850 of record JANIJH010565656.1, read on the forward strand.
AAAGAAATTTATATTCAATATAATTGAAACTTACCCTAATTTCAATAATTTTCTGTTTTTAAAAATATTATCGTGATGTGATGAAGTTTTAAATTTTTAATAGCTTAAAAATCCACACACCAATCGCAATATACCACATGATAGTCTCATTGTATACATAAGGAATGAAATTTTTTCTTTGGAAACTTTTTCCTGTATGGAAAACACCATAATTGGTTATAAATTTTATACATTTCTTTACAATAAATAGGTAGACTTTTTCATAACAAAAAACTACTCTTATCCAAAAAAAAATCATATATATTAAATCTTGCCATGGATATAGGGCATTTGAAAGGGGAAGTGAAGGGGCGCAGCTCTGACGGACTCATGGAGTTAACAGGTTTCGTAATATGAAAGATCTTGTACATAATCTAACTACTGCTATTCTAGTTTCCTATATCCACGTATTGGATCGAAAGCTTTGTTTTTATCCAAACAAAGAATATCTGATTTCTACCATTTGAGCTCTATTTCTCTTCTACTCTCCTCTTCCTCCCAATCTAAGAGAGATGGCTGGTCCTGATGTCGACAGAAGTGGCTCTCCTACCCATCCTTGTGCAACGAAAACACTCCCAGACTTCGATCCTCCAAAGAAACCCAAAAAAAACAAGTATGCTATTGCTTGTGCGGTCTTGGCCTCCCTGACTTCAATCTTACTTGGTTATGGTGAGTTTTTCTTATCTTCAACTCTTGGTTTACTCTTTAGTTCTTCACGGTACGAGGGAATTTAAGTTTCAGTGTTTTAGGATAAAAGGAAAACGTATATCAGGACTAAATGGTCTTCAAAAAAGGGAACCAGCACTGTCTTTTATCATCAGTTCATCACATAGCTTCTAAACTCCTTTTAATGGAAAATCATATGTAATGAAACTTTGTTTGTGATCTTTTCGTGAGCACGTACATCCTTAGCCACTGGCAGTCTGTATGTTGTGTTTTGATAGATATTGGAGTTATGAGTGGAGCCTCCTTGTTCATCAAAGACCAGCTCAAAATCACAGATGTCCAATTAGAAATCCTTGTGGGTACAATCAACATTTACTCTCTCGTCGGCTCAGCAGTGGCCGGCCCGACGTCTGATTGGATTGGTCGACGGTACACAGTTGTGGTGTCCGGAGTCATATTCTTTGTTGGAGCCATTCTGACGGGATTTGCCCCAAACTATGCGTTTCTCATGGTTGGTCGGTTTGTTGCTGGTATAGGTGTTGGATATGCCCTCATGATAGCCCCTGTTTACACTGCAGAGATCTCTCCAGCTTCTATGCGTGGATTTCTCACCTCTTTCCCTGAGGTTTGTGAATCTTTATTTAAGGTTTTAAATATGTTTGCAATTCATATAGAAATAAATTTACACGTTATTTGAGAATGGCATTTAAATTGTTAATCTTGTATTATTGTTAAGTAATTTCAATTTTAATTTTTCATCAAATCAACTTTGTGTTGAAAAATTATATTTTAGGATACGTCCTAACCTAGATAATGCTTTAAAAAATAATTTAACGAAATACTTTGAATATCCTTGGCAATGACTAAATCCAAATATAAATTGGATTATATTAACTATATGTTTTGATTACAGATTTACAGTAACACCGGCATATTACTTGGATACGTCTCCAACTTTGCGTTCTCCAAGCTTCCACCTCATTTGGGGTGGCGATTCATGCTTGGAGTCGCAGCGATCCCTTCAGTTGTCCTGGCTGTCGGAGTTCTCGCCATGCCGGAGTCGCCCCGTTGGTTGGTTATGCAAGGCCGTCTGGCGGATGCCAAGAGAGTCCTGGACAAGATCTCTGATTCGGGGGAAGAAGCGCAGTTACGGCTCATGGACATTAAAGAAGCTGCAGGAATACCTGAGGACTGTAACGACGACATAGTTGAGGTTCATAAGAAAAGACATGCAAAGGGGGTTTTTAGAGAATTGTTCCGGCCAACACCAGCGATTCGCCACATATTGTTCTGTGGAGTTGGGATTCATTTCTTCCAACAAGCTTCAGGCATAGACGCTGTAGTTCTGTACAGTCCTAGGATCTTTGAAAAAGCAGGAATCACATCGTCAAATGAGAAGTTACTTGCAACGGTAGGGGTTGGATTGGTTAAGACATCCTTCATCTTTGTGGCCACATTTTTGCTTGACAAGTTTGGCCGTCGACCCTTGATTTTGACTAGTATGGGAGGCATGATTCTGTCACTGTTGGCTATTAGTGTGGGACTCCTAGCCATTGATCATTCGACGAAGAAGTTGAATTGGGCTATTGGATTGTGCTTTTTCTCATTGCTATCTTTTGTTGGCTCGTTCTCCATTGGTATGGGTCCGATTGCTTGGGTTTACAGTTCTGAGGTCTTCCCCTTACGACTTCGAGCAGTAGGTGCAAGTATGGGAGTGGCAACTAATAGGTTGGTGAGTGGAATCATATCTACCACATTCCTGTCCCTATACGAAGCTATGACAATTAGTGGGGCTTTTTTCATGTTTGCTGGAATTGCGACAGTTTCTTTTGTAATACTTTATGCATGTTTCCCTGAGACTCGAGGTAGGACATTGGAAGACGTAGAGGTGCTCTTCGGTCACTTTATCAAGTGGAGGTCTCAAGCCAAGGAAACAAAGAGAAAGAAGGTAGGGAATGCTAGTGAAAATGATGATGGTCAAGTTCAATTAGCAACTAAAAATTAAATGACGTCGCTTCCAAAGGTTTTAGTATATATTTGGTTCCACGTTGTTTATGCTAATTTTCAAATTTAGTTGTTTTTCTTTTCTTTTGGATTCTTCCTATTTTCATGTTTATGAAAATTATAAATAAGTTATTTGTATTTTGTATTTTTGTTCTTTATCATAATTTAGTCCTATTATTTACTAAATAATTAGTATTTAATTATTTAATATTAATATTATAATAATTGTGATTAATATATTATTTATTTTAGAGTTAATTTAAATTTTTTGATAATTATTTGATAAATATATTTTAAAAATTAAAAACATATTTAATTTTTTAATCAATTTTATTAAAGGGAACAGTAGGAAGAATTCTTGCTCCCCATAAAATAAAATCATTTGGATGTCCAAAATCTAAACAACTAGCATTACAACAAAGTAGACATTTAGTTACTTTTTTTGTGACATTCCAAAAATCGTCGCTATAAGTGACCATATTGTGACGATGTTTAAAATTGTCATTAGAACTAAGCCTTTAGTGAATAATTATAAAAGCGTCACAAAAGGATCAACATTTGGTGATGAGTGACAAAAATCGTCTCCAAATGGTGAACATTTAGTGACGATTCTCGAAATTCGTCACAAAATGGTCCACATTGGGCGACAATTTTAGACATTTTTCACTAAGTAAACTTTTGGTGACGCTTTTCAGAAATCCTCACCATAATTTGGTAAACATTTGCTGACCAATTTCTGAAATCGTCATCGAATGGTTCACAATTGGTGATGATTATGTAAAATTGTCATTAAAAAGACGTTTGGTGATGATTTTCAGAAATCACCACAAAAAATTCGTAGACATTCAGCTACGTGTTTTTGCTACGTTTTTGACATTGTCGTTAAAAGTAATCATTTGGCGACAATATTTGAAAGCATCACCAAAGGATCAATATTTGGTGACGATTTTTGAAAATCGCCACCAAATGATCCACATTCAGTGACAATTTCTGAAAATCGTCACCAAAGTTCCACAATAATTTGCTACACATTTGGTAATTATTTGCCAAAATCGTCACCAAAGGGTTCACTTTTTTCAAAATTGTTAAAGTAATATTTTTTTTTAATCTATCATAGTTAAGATATGTTTTATTGGAGATTTGTTTTGAATATTTACAACGTATTGTTGAAAAAACACACACAACATAATTTTAAATGTTAAACAGTAGTATTAATTAATCATTAATATTTACTAATAGTGCAAAAATTAGTTATAAAAATTTTAATACTTGTATCAATATAATAATATGATATATGGAGTAGTGCAAACTTTGAATTAGAAGGTTAACAATTCTTACGTTAATAGAACAAGAACAATAACAGTCCACACTCAATAGTACGTAACTTGACCCTTAGCTAGTAGAGATGTTGTTTAACAAATTCTTATAGATACAACAATAAATCAACTTTAAAGTTGAGTCCAGTTGCTTGCATCGATAAATAATAATGATATAATTATTTTTTTAGATTCCAAATAACATGAGAGACGGTAAAGGTAAATAAGTCCTCGATGTCTAGATTCTGGAGAAGGGTCTTTGTATGTTCGAAGACATCAATTGAAACAGTGATAGTTCTTCCCTTAAGTTTAGGGTTTTTTACACCCCTTTGCAACAACGTTTCCGCTATAGGTAAACTTGTAGAGGATACAGTAAATGAGTCGCCAGATTTAATATAGAAGACAAGTTTTCCAGATGAACTGCCAGTACAAAACTATTTACTTAAAACACAATCAGTATAGAACTTAGATATTGTCAAATTAGTAAATCGTTAAATGAACCAAATTTGAAGTGACATGCATACATGAATGACCAGACGAAGACTGTGGAATTGACGAATTTTTCAAAACAATAGATTTCCCTAATCCTTTACGAACCGTTGTGACATCACTCCTGCCTCTATGGGCATACATGTCATCTTCGAGATTCAAGAAATCTTAAAACAACATGTAGTATATACCATCAAATGTGAATATATATATATATATATAATAGCTTCATAAAAGGAAATGAGATGTACATAATAATGAAAGTGATGTTGTTCAGATGGTACTAAACACCTTGAAGTAGAAGATTGGCCATGGAAGATAAATGACCATTAGTGTATAAAGTGGATATTTTTTCTGCATTGTTTATTTATTCAGTAAGGGCAATTTTTCCACATTCCTCCCAACGGAATGAAATAGTACCATATGAAACTAGTCGTCATATCAATATTCCTTGATTAATAATGTTAAGAGGTATATTATACAAATGTTAATTTAGAATAAAATGATGATATGTTCAACTCCAATTTCGATGATAAGTGAAAGTAGTCCAGTTTAGCACTTATACATCGTCAATGTGCCCAATGATATGAAAGTTACTCTTACTAAAATTTTAGAAATCTATTGTGTAGTTTGTATCATATGCAAAATTTAGAATTTAAAGTAGAATAGACATGATTATGTTCTTGATGTATAGAAATATAGTATTATCTATATTGGACTATATGACTATTAATGGAAATGAATAAAAGAAAAATATTCTTGAAGACCTTTCATCAAATAGTTACGAAGCTTTGATGAGGGAAGCATTAAAGGTCATTGGAAAGAAGCCAACTCATATACAAAAAACAAAGATAGATAGTAAATCATCTTCGAAACACAATTATAAACATAACCCATACATCATATGCATAATTAAGAACTCACAATAAACACTTAAAGATATAAGTTAAACTTAGCATAACTTCGTTTGGTTATAAAATAAAACAAAAGAATTATACCGATTCAATTAATGATGGTTCTTTGATAGTGATGCCCACAACATAACACCCAAACAGAAGAGAGGAGATAGTGGTTTGCAGGATGAAGGATTTTAAGAAATGTTGACGACTTGAACGAGAATGGAGTAGCCTTTTATTGTGGTTATGATTGAAAACCTAATACAAAACGATGACATTTTTCTTGTTTAATGGCACAATAGTCGTGTTTTGTTAACTGTAGTTGTTTGGAATTAATATTAATTAATTTGTTATGATATATTGTATTTGGTCGACAAACGTCAGATGTAACGATTAATTCATGGTTCGTCGCCAAAGCTCGCGAGTTCATAAATAATTTTTTATAAATTTATTTCCTATTCCAAATAAAACATAATTTGAATTAAAAATTAAATTATTCAATTGAAAACTATTTCCAAATTAATTTGTTAACCCTTCAAATAAAGTATAATTGACTTACAATTTTTAGAAAATTATAGATTTTAATTATTATAATTTAGACAAACTAATTTCAGAAAATTATACGATTTAATTATTATAATTTAGAAAAACTAATTTTTTTAAATTTAACAAGACATTCTAATATTTAGTGTGTTGTTATTTCTAGCATATCATTACAAATTACTGTTTTGTTACATAATAGCCTATTTAATTTTATTTATCTACTAAATTAAAATTAAAGATTAGTCGTTCACAAAAATTAAGCAAATGAAGAACAATTGCATATATAAGGGAGAAGATAAATTTTACGTTTTGTATGATGTATTAGCAATATCTCATATATATTAATCAATTAAGAAAATTAAGAAAGTAAAGAGATTGCTTTGGTTTTGGGCGACTATGTGGAAGTTTGATAGCAAATTGTCTACCATTTGCAACTAAGTGTGGTAGTTGGTCGAGAAAATGATCTTCTATGACTAAACTTACTTCGTCGCAAAAATCTCAGGTATTTAAATTAAATATATCTTTTTATATAAATAGTAAGGTTGATGGCAGATTAAGGGCTAAAGGGTATATGTGGTCATGTTAGTGATGAATTTGGTAAAAATGAAATATGGTTTGCATTCCTTATTAATTCAACTAATAACAAAAAGAAGAAACAAAATTTTAAAAATTTCCCAATTTTATTTTGTTTATCTACCAAATTAAATTAAAGATTAGCAATTCCTAAAAATGAAGCAAATCAAGAACAATTGCATATATAAGTGTAAAAGACAAAATTTTTATTTTGTTATTTGTAATAGGAATACCTCATGTATGTTAATCAATTAAGAAATTTAAGAATGTAAAGAAAATTCTTGGGCTTTGGCGACGTTATGTATAATTGGTAGCGAATTGTTTGCCATTGACGATGATAATTTTGTTTGTCACAAAAAGGTGAACAAGTTAAAAAAAATAAGTGGGACAATGTCGTCCCTAGGGTATAGATTTTTTATTAATCATTTTAGCAAAAAGAAAATTGTATTAAAAGGTTTAGTATTGGCAATGATTTATCAATTTGGTAGCAAAATGTTATACAATTTGTGACGCTATTTGATTTTTGTAGCAAATGTTTAAAATTTGGTGACAAATAGTGTCGCAAAATGCCAAACATACCGGATGAGAAAATTTAAACAGATGCTAGGATGACATCGTTTGTAGGACAACAAACGACATCATCTTAGCGTCTGTTTAAACACTGATGTGCCAACCCTCCTACCCCCTTTCACTTATCAGTCCCTTCTCCTTCATTATTTCAAAACCCACATTGCATTTTTGCCTTATCTTCTCCTCTATCTTCGATATTGTGAACAAATCTTCTCCCTGCGCTTGCTCTCTTCATTTGGTAAGTAATGTTGACATTTTTATTTTGTATGTCATTGAAGTCGAAAAAAGTATGATGGTTTTGTGTTATGTTTTGAGTTTGTTGTCGATTTGTTTGCATTTATTGGTGATGATAATGGTTGAGTTGTGCAAAAGTTGTGTTATTATTGTTGAAGAAAGGGAAAATAGACATTTTTTATTGAGTTCTTCAGTTGAATTTTACTTGCCCATAAGGTGTTCGACAAAAGTCCTAATTGTCATTATGTTTTTTATTCTTATTTCTCTTTAAAATTTTTGGGTTCTTAGAGGTGGTCTAATATTTATGATCATCGCTAAAATCATTACTTACCAAATAAACCCAAATATGATATCATTTTTAGGGGTTAGGGGTTTACAACCACCAATCTTAATAAAAGGATGACAAGGACGATATGAATGCAAGTATAAGAAGCTGATGATTCCATTTTCACTTTTCAAACTTAGTTCATTCCTAATCCACACGTAGTAGGGAGGTGGACCACTTTCGGCTTCAAATACGCAAGTAACATGAACTACCCTTCTTATCTTCAGTGTTTTCACTTTCTAAGTTTTAACCATTCCCAAGTCAAGTGAGGTCATTGAAGTTCCCGCAAGTATAACAAACAAAAGAATTAACCAATTACAATGTCATTATATAATAGAAGAAGTTAAATAGACAGAGCAAACAAGAAACAACTCAACATAGTACAGACATAGGATGGTATATAGGCTGGAAATCGGTGATACAACTCCAATGAGGCTTATTAGTGAAAAATTCCATGAGCCTAGGAGCGACAGTGAGAACTCCATTTTTCGATTCACAGGTGTAAACAAAGTCACATACCTCAATTACATTGGTTTTTTTAAAACATAATATTGAATGAAAAATGCATGTAATAACTCAGTTATCTTCTTTTATTGTATAGCTAGATGGATAAGAGTTGGATGTCTCATTGAAAATGGCCAACTGAATACGTTAAAGGAGTTTAGAGTTTCATGCAATTTGTAAAAGATCAAATGGATGATGAATATAGTATTCGTCATCCATTCATTGATTGCTTAAATATTGACTTCCAAAGTCTACATGTGGTATATATAATCACTTGCTAATCCGAGGCATAGATAAATTCTATACTCCATAGCTTTATCATGGTGAACATAAGGAAGCAAGTTATAGTAAAAGTGGTAGTACATGTTATGATGACAGTAACAATAATGATGTAGATGATTGTGATGTGAATGATGATGGTGATGATGGGATTGATAAGATGTTAGACGATTGTCAGAATTATATAGAGACTATAAATGAAACAAGAATGCTTAACATAATTGGTAGTATTGCAGAAGATAATTTTGGGGAGTTATTGAAAGTTTCTCAAGAACAATTATATCTAGGGTGCTCTAATTTTCCACAACTATCGTTTGTTGTGAAGTTGTTGCATTTGAAGATTTATAATAAATGGAGTAATAAGTCCTTTGACATGTTAATTGACTTACTGACGATGCATTACCTATTGGACATAAGTTGTTGAAATCTTACTCTAATGTAAAGAAACTGTTAAGGGACCTTGGATTGGGATATATTTCAATTTATGCTTGTAAGTATGACCGTGTTCTTGTTTGGAAGGAAAGTAAAGATCTTCAAGAGTGTCTTATTTATGGTACATCAAGGTGGCAGGTGGATAATGGGAGATGGAAAAAGATACCAAATAAAATCCTTCGATACTTTCCTATTAAACCACGAATATAAAGACTTTTTATGTCAATAAAAATAACCATATTTATGATTTGGCATAAAGAAAAACGCATTGATGATAACATTATACGTCATCCAGCAGACTCAAAAGAATGGAAAGAAATTGATAAAAAGTTTCCATGGTTTGCACAAGATTGTTGTAATGTTTAACTAGGATTGGCCTCAGATGGATTTAATGCTTTTGGTAATATGAGTACTTCATATACCATGTTGTCAGTGATTTTATTCCAATACAATTTACCTCCATGGAAATGTATGAAGGAACTGTTTATGTTGTTGCCTTTGCTTATTCTAGGATCTATTACTCCTGGTAAGGACATCAATGTATACATGCAACCATTAATCGACGACTTAAATGATCTATGGGAATTTGGATTACAATCTTTTGATGTTGTTAAAGGCAAAAAATTTATAATGCATGTTGTTGTTTTGTGGACTACAAATGATTTCCCAGCTTATGGGAATTTGTCTAAGTAGAGCACTAAATGGTATATGGCTTGTCCTGTGTGTGACCATCAAACATATTCAATAAGGATACGAAGTAAAATATGTTATACGAGTCATCATCGTTATTTGGAACATGGGTATAGATGGCAAAGAAGTAAACTGTTTAATGGCACAATAGAATTGGGTGAAGCTCTGATGTAGTTGTTCAGTGATGATATTGTTTACCAATTATCACATTTGGGTGACATTATACCTAGCAAACACCCAAATAATAGAAAGTGAAAGAGAAATGATGCCGAACTAAATTGGTCAAAAAAATTCATATTTTCAATATGCCATATTGAGAAAAACATTTGTGAGTCCATTTTAAGGATTGTCATGAGAGTTGATGGGAAATCCAAAGACACAATTAAGGCTAGACTTGACTTGGAAGACATGAATATTATAAAGGACTTGCATTTGAAAAGAAGAGATGATGGGTCATACATTATTCCCCCTACTTGTTACAACATGTCAAAAAGAGAGAAACAATCATTATGTCAATTCCTCCAATTAGTCAAATTTTTGGATGGGTATGCATCAAATATAGGTCATTGTGTGAATGTTAAAGAGGGAAAACTGTCAGGGTTGAAAAATCATGATTGTCATGTACTTTTGTAATGATTACTTCCTGTTGGAATATGTAGGTGTTTGTCGAAGGATGTGTCCATTACTTTAGGTCATTTGGGACAGTTCTTTAAGCAATTATGTTACAAGACACTTAAAGTTGAAGAGCTTGATAAAATGGAAAAAGACATAGCATTGATTCTATGTAAGCTTGAACTATTATTCCCCCATCGTTTTTTGATGTTATGGTTCATTTGTTGAACTATTATTCCCTCATCGTCTTTTGATGTTATGGTTCATTTGGTAATTCACTTACCATATGAAGCAAAACTTTGTGGATCGGTTCAATTTCGATGGATGTTTCCAATTGAAAGGTAATTCATATTAAATTCAATAATCTTTTTCCATGTTATTTGTTTGTAACAATTCCTAAGTTCATAACTGATTATGTTCAGGTTTTTATACTCTCTTAAATAATATGTAAGTAATAGTGCTCAAGCAAAAGGGTCTATTGCAGAGGCTTATATAGCAAATGAATGCTTGGATTTTTGTTCAATGTACGTACTCCCTTTTCATTAAAACAAGCATATTAGAATTTTCTTCATTTAGTCTAAGATCTTACTGTCATTGTCTTTTTTAAATAGAGAGCACAAAGAGACAATTCACGGTAAAGGGATTATTAATGCTGAAGAAAGACATAGACAGAAGTTTGTATCATAGTTTAGAAATCGAGTAAGTTTCATATTGATTACATATTATAAAAATATGAGAATATGTCTCATCCTCATATTTATTTTCAATTTGTTTTACAGATGATACAGTTACATAACCGTGATGTACAATAAGTGGCAACAACATTATATAGTTTGACATGTGGGCCCCATATTTGTGGGAAGAAATACACAGGTTGCAACGTTAATGGGGTGAGATTTCACATACAAGATCGAGATAGTCGAGTTAGAAGTCAAAGTTGTGGGGTTGTCATTCAAAGATGCCATGATGACGAGATCATTGACTTCTATGGTGTCATCTGTGAAATAATAAAGTTGTACTACATTAAGGATAAGAAGGTTGTTCTACTTAAATGCAAATGGTTTGATCTAACTAACATGAAAGTTCACAGACATATTACTAGCATAAATGTTATTAAGACATGGTATGATAATGACTCTTTTGTCCTTGCAAGTCAAGTCAAACAAGTTTTCTACGTCAACGATACTGTATTGGTTAGCAATTGGAAGGTTATTCAAAAGTTTCAACAAAGGAATGTCTTTAATTTTTGTGAAAGGGATATTGGTCAATTGGATGAGGATGCAGATGAAGTCTATCAAGAAATTGGATTGGAGTTCAATAACGAAGGCATTCCAATAGAAGATGTAGATATATCATCATTTCACAGGAGAGATGTCGATCCCAACATAGTTCAACTCATCTTATATTACAAACAGATGAAGACTATACTCAGGATGACTTAAATGACAATAACGATACTTTGCTCGAATATATTAGTGATGAAGAATCCAATGATAATGTACTTAATGATGATGATTTTCAAAATCTTGATCATGATGATTGAATATAAGTAAATTTTTTGTATTGTTTAAATGCTATGTTTATAATTGCCTTATATTGTTGATGTTTTACTTATGTTAATTTACAATAACCAGATAAAATTTTTTAATGTTTCACTTATGTTTATACGAAATGTTATGTCGAATTTTTAGTGTTTTACTACTGATCTCCTTATATTCATATGGAATATTGATATTTGAGTTAAGATTATGTGTTTTCTTCATATTTTGTTTTAGTTGTTCAATATAATGGCACCTGGTAGAAACAAGGGAAAGAGGATGGCAATGACCAAAGAAGTTCCTCCCTCACAACAACCAACTCAATCTGACCCCATCATTCAACAACCAACAATTGCATCCTCGAATGAAGACAATCAGCAACAACATTTGCCAACATCGTCTATTAGTGTTGAAGGATCTTCAAGTCTGTTATTATTAACTGAACATATTTACATTAATGCTAAAATTACTCACTATATATTTAGTGTGTTTCTCTTATTATGATTTTTTTTAGGTTCCAATACTGGCATCAAAAAACGAGGTAGAGGTATCATAAAAGGAGCTGAGTTGCAACGGATGAATGTTACAATGAACAGCAATTTGTTTGTGACCATTGATGCCATGCAACGTTCACCCTCTAGGTAAGATCCAATTTGCAAAATTGTCCAGTGAGTTGGGCCGGCGATGTTGCGAGGAATGAATTGCCTTGCCTTCAGCATGCCAGACATTTGATGGAAGACAACTTGCTCCAAAATGCTTTGGACAAATTTTTGATAATATTTCAATTCATTTGATTATATGTATTGCGATTTTCCTTAACAAAAACATTAAGTTAACTTATACGTGTTCTTCACAGATGAAGCTCAATATCGTTGATATCGATAAGCTTGAGGTTTCAAGTTGTGTTAGTTTACTGTTGAAACAAAGAGCGAAGGATCATTGATATAGACTTCATAAATGTAGCATCCCACTCCCGCAAGACCCGAACCCGATATCGATGGTGATATCCGAGCCCGTGCCCTACGAGGGTGGTATGCTAGAATGGTCAAATCAATTTAAAACTCGAAAAAAAGGTAATTAATTTCTTTTTGAAAACAATAGAGTGCGCAGATATCGGTAAACAATTTGGGCCACGATACGAAAACATTTTC
>JANIJH010565669.1:0-13710 GCA_024520975.1 Erythroxylum areolatum
CTTTAAACACTAACGATCGTTTCCCTTCCATGGATGATCTTCTACTTCAAGGTGTTTAGTATGATCTGGGTAACATCACTTTCCTTATTATCTACATCTCATTTCTTTTGGTGAAGCTATTATATATATTCACATTTGATGGTCTATACTACATGTTGTTTTAAGCTTCCTTGAATCTCAAACATGACATGTATATCGATAGAGACGGGAGCGATGTCACAACGGTCTATAAAGGATTAGGGAGATCAATTCTTTTGAAAAATTCGTCAATTCTACAAACCTTGTCTGGACATTCACGTTTGCATTAATATCTAGTTTTGGTTCATTTAACGGTTATCTAATATGACATTATCTAAGTTCTATATTGATTGTGTTTTAGGTAAACCTGTTCTTACTAGTAGTTCCTCTAAAGAGTTAGTCTTCCATAGTAAATTTGGGGAGCCATTCATTGTATCCTCTACAAGTTTAGCTATAGCAGAAACGTTGTTGCAAGAAGGTGTTAAAAACCCTACACTTGAGGAAAGAAGTATCACTATTTCAATTAGTTCATTTGAACATGCTAAGACTCTTTTTGGAAATCTAGACATCAGGGACTCATTTATCTTCATCGACTCTCATGTCACATAGAATCTAAGAAAATAATTATATTATTGTGATTTATCGATGCAATACACTAGACTCAGCTTCAAAGTTGATTTATTGTTGTATCTGTAAGAATTTATCAAACAACCTCCCCATTAGTTAGGGTCAACCTTCATCGTATTATGCATCACCTTTATTGTTCTTATTGTATTACTTTATCATTGTTAACCTTCTAATCTGTCATTTGTACTTGAATATGATATTCAACAAATCTCCTTATTTTCTTTTCCATATATTATGTAAAATATTGAATTCAAATTGTTATATTTCTAGAAAATTCAATAAACAGTGAATTTCAAGTAGATATATAGGATCAAAGAGATAGCGTGATGTAATGCAGCCTAGGTTTAGAGGGCCCAAGTTCAGAGGCATGTTCGGAGGTACTTACTATAGAGGTGGACCGTCACATTCTGCAACTGACACTGACTCACCTCTTGCCTCTCTAGGGCTTACAGTTATAGATGAGGCATCACCTGCTGCTCGTCATGCTACACCATCCCCAACTCATACATCATCCACTACCCCTTTATCGGATGAAGGAGACGTCCGCCAGCCTGGAGCTGAGAGACCTGATGGAAGAAAGTACATAACAATTGTCAATAATCTGTAAGTAAAGTCACATTAAGCAATATTTGTTTTTAATAGGTTATCGTTTTTTCATTGTATAAAATTACTTCTTATATTAGGTTGATTTGGTCTGAATCATGTTTTAGAAATATGACATCAAAATTTAAGGAAAGGAATGATCTTAAGGGTTATGTATGGAAGAATATCTCTCAGGCCATAAAGGGATTTTACTTTCAAGAGTTTGAGCTACAATAAAAATTTATTTTCTTTTTATATTGATCTGTATACAATAATTAGATAAGTATTATTACATTATAGTAGTTTAAAATTTTTTCTTTTTATTTCAAAAAGAATTTTTTTGGAATTCTAGTTTCGACGTCATCATACATAAGGTATGGAAGAGGCGAGCTCATATATGTTATCGCAACTTTATTGATGCGATACAGAAGGCTGGTGTACGACTGCCTTATATTTCAGAGCAAATATGGAGTCGTTGGCAGGAGTATTGGGCATCACCTGAGGCAATGTCCATCGCAGGGCGTAACTCCACCATCAAACGTGGAGGCCCGGGAGAAGAGAGTCTTCCCGTACATACAAGAGGATCAATAACCCACCACGAGCATACACAAAAACTTGTAAGTATTTAAACTTAACACTTATATTGTAAATGTTTTACTTTGTTGTATTATGCATAATGATAATGGCTATGTTGAGTGGTTTTATTTGTTCAACAGGGGAAAATATCATAAAAATATAGGAAAGTTTATCAAAATTTTTATAAAATCTAGTTCACATCTAACATTTTAGGTCAAATATGTAGGAAAAGTCTATAGGCATGAGACCTACACCTACTCAGGTGTTTTTGCACACTCACATGAAGAAGCATGATGGTGTGACATTTGTTAATAGCTGATATAGAGAACTGAATGTATGTGAAATTAATGCTTTATTATTATTTCTTAATAATTATCACTTATTAATATAAATATTGTTTCTTAATAGGACCAAATACAAGAAACCATTCAGCGACAATCTTAGCAGGAACAATTTGTTGATGAGAGAGACATATCTTAATGATGTGGGTGATAGGGACCATCGTGGAAGGATCTTCGGGCTAGGATCATTTGTGAACACATGTTATTCGCAATCCTCCACATCTAGTACAGCAGCATCGAGTAGGCGATCGCAAACCGATCAAGTCAATCAGCTCCAAACAATAGTGGACACATTAATAGACACCATGGCTTAGCTAAGACAAGAGATGGATGAGTTGAAGGTGAGGGATAGCACCTCAGAGCACCGGCGGTCACTTGGACATTATGATTATTGTAGTCATTTCCTTTAAATTACAAACACTTATTATATACACTTTAATGTTTTATCATTATCAATCAAGATAATTTTAACTTTATATCATCAAGCAACTTTCTGTTTAAACAAATTAAATATATAAACAAACAAATTTATTGTGCACAAATAATTCATAAATGTTGAACTATACATTTATCATAAGATCATGAAATAGAATTGAATGTTGGGATTTTTTCAACAAATTTTCTTAACTTTAGTTACTGACAGAATATAAAAGACTGTCACTAAAAAGCACTATATTTACCGACATAACACATTAAACCATCGGTAAATTGTTTGATATTTACCGACCATTCTTATTCTTCCATTGGTAATATTGAAACCTTTTGTGATTATCTGAGCTACGGTTTACCGACCGTTCTTCTTTTTCCGTCATTAAGTTTACCTATGCTTGTATCCGTCGTTAAATTCCGTCAGTAATTCGTTTTACCAATGGAATACAAGCATTTATGTCGATGGTTTCCATTAGTAATCTACAGATTTGTTGTTGTGCCTATTGCAGTAGGTAGTTTCCACTTAATAATAAGCCAAAGGGTAGTAGAAACTCTAGAACTAAAGTGTTTGAACCAAACTAAGTTTTCCTAAGGTGTAAAAGGGAGTTGATGTCTAAAAATTTCCTTGCAATTTTGGATAGAGAATAAGCCATTAGGGGACCGTTTCTATTGATAATGTCCTTGCTATTAGGATTTAATGCCATATTAGAGAGAAATTATATAAATGTTGACTTGGAATTGAATAAAACACTCTTAGTATGTTGAAAATAACTTCTTTTATAGTGATTGTTTCAGGAATTGAGTAGTGTAGATAATTAAGTTCTCTATTGTCTCTGAGAGGTCTAAAATCAGTCTAAAAGTCATACAACAAGTTTGTGAATGAACCCTCTCCAATTTAACTCATATTTAATGATGTTTCTCAACCACATACGTTGCATTAGTGTCTAAGAAAATGATTTTTTTTTGTATGGTCTTGATGTTTGTCCTTTATTAGTAGTATTCATGCACCCATTTAACCTAAACTAATTACTTGTTCACTAAGAGTCTTCATAATCTACTATTCATTTCTTTGTCAGCTATCCGAATGGGAATGATTCCTAATCCGCCATCATTTTTAAGAATTCTAAGCTCCTTCCATTTGATTTTTACCAAAGAATGCATGTCGTGATCATCAGGCAAAAGAAAGTTTTTTAAAAGCTCCTTAATATTTTTAGTAATACAAATGGACAATATTATATGGGAAGACCAGTGTATAAGAAAGTTGCTAGAAGAGTTTCGTTCTACTAGTTAGTGAAGACATTTATTGGATATTCTCTTTCGGATTCTGTCAATCAATGAAATAAAGTTGTTATATGTAGGTTTCCTTATAGAGGTCGATATTCCGAAATAAATGAATGGCAGTTTCTTTATGCTTTAACTAGTGATATATGATAACTAGGTTGAAAGATGAGAAGCATTCATGAAAGTATTTAAGGTAAAGATTAAAGTAAACAAAGATTTATCATATGCTTTCAAATACAAGATAAGATCATCTACAAATAGTATGGTACATAATTTCAGATTCTAACATTTAGAATGAAAGCTAAAATTGCTCTCCTAGCAAGAGTTACCTAATCTTAGAGTACTCTTCTATAATAAGAGTCAAGACATAGGGTGATAAAGGCAAGAGCATAAATGATTTTCTTTTTTCCGTCCACATTTGTATTTCAAAATATGAATAATATGTTAAAAAGCTTCATTGAGTAATAGTTACATGATGATGTTCAAGAATTCAATTTCCTTATGGTAATAACAAATATTTTCAATTAAATATCAGTTAATCATAATTAAAACATAGTAAATTAATTATAAATAAAATTGAGCTTAACAAAATGACATTTAGAGAAAAATCGGGAATGATGAAACATAATAAAATTTGATGACTTAATATGCTAAAATATGATGCCATGATTGTTCGATTTACGTAAAGATACAATGCTTGAATAACAAAAAAACAATGCGAAGCAACAATTAGAAGTAATTAAGGAGAAGAAATACAACTCTATGATTTATAATGGAAGGGGAACTAGTTCCCTCTTTATTTCTTTGTTCAACCACTAAGCTTCCCTTCAGATTTTTCTGTCAACTAACGAACTTCTTTAATGGGTGAAGAGAAATCACTAGACATGTCTTCTTCACAAATGACCTACAAACTTTCTCTGAGTTGAGTGAAAATGCCTTTCATGCCACTGATAATACTACGAGTTAAGTGTATATGTCATAAAAATATTTATTATACATCATGTCAGGTAACTGATATTGATGAACAAGCATGCTAAACTTACTTTCATTGATTTTGATTTCTGCCTTCACGAGTTACCCCTAATGTATGCCTATTTGATGAACGATTTTATAAATAGATACTCTACTAAACTCATTTCATCCTCATGCATAAAACATCTTATGTATTTAACGAGCATTTTATTTTCTGAGTTCCATTCAATTTCTAATTCAGGTATAGATAAAGTTACAATATTTACAGTACAAGATTTCATTGGACGAGGGCTCCCTTTCCTAATGTGCCATAAATCAATGCTCTCTCTCATAAGGAAGCACCTCATATAGATTTTTCAATATATATATATATATAAGGAAGCACTTCATATACATTTTTCAATGTGTATATATATATATAAAAGGAAGCACTTCATACAAATTTTTCAATATATGTGTGTATATATATATATAATCACCATAAAAATGAAGTCCTATTAATGTTTAATCCATGTTGACTAGATGCTCTTATATATGTCCTAAACTTATCTCAATACTACGACATGTATACAAATGCATGTAATTAGAACCTGCTTTGACACTAATTGCTAGACCAATAGAAAGCCACTAGACAAAATTTTGCTTTGGCTGTTTATAGATTAAAAGATGGATTATGCTCAATTTTAAGGATTTAGCACCTTGTGGAAAACTAGCATTTTAATAAGATGCAAGAAATTATTTGTACAATTGAAACGAATAAATAAAGCAATAAGGAAGTATATTAAAAGTATATATATATATAATATAATTGTAGTGTCTTAATCCCTTATTGGACCTACATTTACTTTATAAATAAGTAACTGTATTGAATTGACCATAAATTTCAAGTCCAGTGAAAAGAAACCCTTGTTTAAATGTCTTTCTTTTCAATTTTCTATATTTCTTTTGGATGGATATCAACCCTTATAATCCTTGAACTTTGTAATAAGATTCCTTATTAATCTTATAATATTATAATCAAAAACATATTACAAATTTACATATCAATAAACTCTCAATTGCATGAATTATATTGTAAAAAAAACACCCAATCTCAATCGCAAAAATTCACTTAAATAATTATAATATAGCTATAAAACTTACCTTTTTACTTTTCATGGAATTATTATGCTCCTGGACCCTATTTATACTAAGATATAAGAAATTAGTTATTGGAACCTTCATGTGGCCCTTGGATCCTCAAATGAAATTTCATATTGAAGTGCTAATTTGTTGCAGACCGCTAATCATTTGACAATTGTGTAGAGAATTTTGGCAGTTGACCTCTCGGGGTTGATTAGTTGTCGTAGAGTATGGCGACCTATTTCTATATGCACATACATCAATCTTCAATCCACTCCAATCTCGTCAATTATCTTAACATACAAAATTTTCTTAATAGAATCACCTGTTTTTATATCAATTCCAGTTCAATACTAAAAGTTCTTCAACTTAATGAGATCTTCATCTTTAATGATGAGAAATTTAACTTCTAATCATAATGACAAAGCGATGATTAGTATTGCATTTCATTACCATAAAAAACAAAGATTTTAACTTTAAAGAAGTGGGCATTAAAAAAAATGAATAATACATTGACTGCAGATAAAACGAGAGCAACATCACAATGAGTTATAAGATATCAGCCCACTTTCAATTTACAATGATATGGAAAGATCTAACAGAAAAATTAATACATATGTCTTTGTGAATTTGATAAGATGACATAGAAACACCATGTTTGCTTCATTTCCACAAAAAGAGAATGTTCTGCATTCTTCGTGTAGATACTAGCTCTAACAAGGTTAACAATCTATCTACAATCAAGTATTTCTCTTCCTTTTTATCAGTGAAACTTTTGTTATTCCTTTCTTTCCAAATGGTATATATGACGATAGTGAATGCTACTTTGAAGAGAGTAACATTAGTTTTCCTATGCCTTGGGTTTCGAATGACCCAATTCTGTGTTTGCTCCCAATTGTAAGGACCATTATTATCAGCTAACATATGCAAAATTTTGATCTAGATAGTTTTGGAAAATTAATACAGAAAGAAAAGGTGATTTCTATCCTCCACAACCATGTTAAAAAGTAGACATGTGTCATCCTCATTGCCATGGCATTGACTCTTGGTTTGAAGTCTATTTAAATTAAATATAAGCAGTAAACATCATAAGCATATTTGTTTAAATCAAGAATGTAAAGCTTTAAAAAAATCAAGAATAATTCCTGAAAAAGATTTAGTAATCCATAGATCTAACTATGTATCCAAATTTAATCATCATCATATCTAACAGCAATAAGGTAATAAGAAAAGGGTAGAATTGAATCTAGAAGTCTTCTTTTCTTTACCTTACACTGGAAATTCTGTAGCCTTGCTCGTGAGAATTTTACTTTTTGATCTCCTCTAGTTATATTTTTGACACCGTCAACTGATTTTTTCTCTTTTTTATATACTCTTAAGTCTTTTAGGATTTGGTCCAAGTTTTTTCACATGTTTACATATATATATAAATAAATAATGGTTATGACTTTTTACACTCATCTAAAATCACTTAGAGTTAGGCTCATAATTTAAAAATCATTGTTAAAGGTGTTTAGTTTCCTAATGAAATTTAGAAACTGCCTAAAGTTATGTCTCACTACCACCTCATTCAATATTTTAGTAAATGGTAAAGCACCTATCTTATTTAATAGAGTTTGAGGCTTGAGGCAAAGGGACTCTTATCTCCTATATTTTCATTCTATATATGGAGGCTATGAATAGGCTGATTGAACACAATATAGAGGTTGATCCAGGATCTAAGTTTCACAGCTGATGCAAGAAAAATTGGTTTGTTCAGTTTAAAATTTGTTGATGACTTGCTGTTATTCTCCACGTCTAATTAAATGACATTGAACGTCCTTATCAACTCCTTATATAATTTTAGAGATATCTCTAGCTTGAGCATCAACTACAATAAAAAAGCCATCTTATTGTTTCTTGCAGTGCTTCCCATATGGCTGAAAAACTATCAACTATTTTATGGTTACAGGTTAGGAAACCTCCATTCACTTATCTGGGTCTCCTATGGTCTACCAAGAAACTACAATTTAGGGAATCTTAACCTCTTATTGAGAAGATCCACAAGAGACTAGGTTGTTGATGCAACAAAGACTTATCACAAGTTAGTAAAGTAATGTTGGTCAGATCTATTTAAAACTCTCTCCAAATCTACTAGGCCTCACAAATATTTCTACATAAAAGGGTTGATAAAGTCATTGGAGAAATTAATGAGGAAATTCTTATAGGGTGGCAGGCAAAGACATCAGGAGAGGACTTACCAAGGTGAAGTGGTATGATGTTTATAAGCCTAAATATGAAGGAGGGTTAGGAATCATATCTATAATCTTATGTAATAAAGTGCTAATATGAAAAGGATAATGGAGGTTGTTAGTTAATAAAAACTCATTAGAGGTTAAAAGGATAAACTCATACTTCTTAAGGGAAAAAAGGGTTTGGGAAGTAACCAACATACCTTCCTTTTTATAGGGCTTTTCTCAATTGATGAAGATGAAAGCTAACTTTGTAAGTATATCAAATTCCAGATAGGAAATGGGAAAACAACATCACTATCCTTCGATGACTAGAGTAATTTAGGCCCTATACACTAATCACCACTACTCCCATACATAAGAAACCTCTTCCCTATGAATACTAATGTTAAGGTATTTATTGATGCTAATTAGTGGTACAAAATCCCTGATGATTTGGAATTAACTGCCCCAATGTGAAAGGGAGGATAGGTTTCTTTGGAATGGAAATTCATTTGGAAAATTCACTAACATATCTTTTAAGGAACTACTAAGGCTAGTGGGAAAAATTAAAGAATGGCACAAAGGTGATGTAGAATTCAAATCTAGCTCTTCATACGTAAACAAGCGCCATAATACCTTGTGCATTTGTTTTTTTGAATGCAACTTCACTACAGGGATATGAAAGTTGTCCGAGACTTATGCTTACTCAATAAAGCAGGTTTAAACTATGAAGAAATCATCAAATGGCTACAGAATGATAGAGGAATATCCAAAGGTGATTGGACTGCTAATTTACTTAGTCTATTTAGGGTCGTGTATGTATAAGATTTAGAGGGAAAGATCTTCAAGGTGCTTTACAGGTATTACATGTCCTAAATAACTAGTTCTTAAAGATTATACCAAATGAATTAGGGTATAGCTACTCCAAAATGAAGCTGATGCACAGTGATAATAATAGTAGTATAATGCTCACGTTATATGTATGTATGTATGTATGTATGTACATATGTATGTATAAATGAATGTTGTATAACTTAAAATTTTGTGGTGTGATTGTGGATAAAATTTTGTCAAAGAGAAGAGGTAAAAAAATATAATAGTTAGAATATTTGGAATGAGGACTTAATAAAATAAGTAAGTTAAAATTAATAATCTAAAAATAAAAGAATTTGGAAATGTATAGAAATGAAGGAATTAAAAAGATAAATGGATGAAATATGTGAACGAATATTGTGAAATTTATATAAAGGAAAAGATCAAATAGTTTAGTAAAAGTTGACAGAAATATTTTGAGTACATAGTTAAAACATAAAGAGAAATTTTTTTAAAAATTATACAAATATAAGGAGTTATGGCCTGATTACAATTTAAAATTTTAAAGGAATTATGGGTGTGACAATTGTGACCTATGGAAAAATTAAAAATTTAAGGGAATTAGAGATTATTTATGAATATATTATGTTATCAATGGTTAAAGAATATTGTTAAATATTAAAGTTTATGGAAAAAATTAAAATTTGTGCATTTGGAAAAAAAATTTGGGCAGAAAATAAGTTAAAATATAATAGTTAGATTATTCAAAATGAATTAATAAAAATAGTTAGTAAAAATAAGGAATAAAAATCATATTAAAAAATCATGGGTCATGGGTGTGACTGAGCAAGTCACATCCATGACTGAAATTCAAATCCCTAAAATTGACCTAATCGTTCACTATTTTCAGTTCAGTTGCACACACAAATATCACGCCCCTTCTCTGCAGCTTCTTCTTCTTCGACCTGAAACTTCTTCTCTGGTGATTCCTGCGACTTCCTCTCGTTTGCCCCCGGCTTCTTTGGTCGCCTTACCTTCCCCAACATCTGCTCCAACACGTCGGTTACCATCAGTTGTTGGTGACATACTTGGTAACCTCCATTAAAACTAAAAATTTTGTCATTTTTCAGTTTGTTTCCCGCATTTGTAAAGGGACAAGATTTATTGCTGTTGTGACGTTAGTATAACATGTTGAATTAGACAAGGTATCATCTGGGTTTATGAGGGGGAGTCATTTTTTTAATTATCTTCTTCATTTTAATCATTTTCTTTATAATTGTTTATTAAAATAGTTGATTGATAAGAAACATTGCAGGTGTTTAAGATATTGTATCGTAGAAAATAAACTTACGTTTTAACAACTCAGACGTATATTTATACTGTGACCTTGATTTCTACTTAGGTAGACTAATGTTATCAAGTATGCCTCGTGTGAGATTCTCGGCATCTTCATCTTCTCAACTAGATGATATGTCCATTTTAGGTAATCCTTGTCTTCAATTTGACAGTCGTGAGAGCCAGTTAAGATATGCAACTTTAAAAGATCATCAGATTATACATAACAGATTTATTGATCATGGAGCAATTATTAAATTAGGAATAGCAGATCGAGTGAATGAATTGTTGTATAACGTAGGATGGGATAGATTTGCTGAATTTAGATAAAAATTCATACGTTGAATTAACTCTAGAATTTTTTACTACTTTACAATTGATCTTTAACGAAGATGGCATTGTGAATAATATAACATTTACATTGATGAATATACTGTATGTTATTACTTTAGATGTACTGAATAGTATATTTGGATTTTGACATAGTGATTTATGCGATTACCATGTTGATTTTAGGCTTATAGAATTTTGGAATGAAATTACTAATTCAAGAAATGTTTTTTCTACAAGTAGGTCTAAATTCTTTGTTTTAGTGGACCCTAGCCTTCGCTATCTTCATAGGCTTTTAACTTCTATGTTATTCAGTAGAGGAGATAGACAAGGTGCAGTCTCTAAAGCATAATTGTTTGTGTTGTGGTGTATGGTGTTTGCTAAACACTTTAATGTTGGTATGTGGTTAAGTGTGCATCTAATGGATATGGCTAAAGCTAAAGCCAGCAAGATAGTAGTTAGAGTATTTGTCACCCAAATTGCAGAGCTTCTCAGTTTACTAACTAAGTGTATAGTTATACAGTTAGTTTCAGGGAGCTCTAGTTTAGACTTGCAATCATTGGTGTATATGAAGATTGTTAGGCAACAAGGTGATCGTTATGCTCCTGTTAATGACAACATAGCAGAAGCTTTAAGTAGTAAGCATAGTCATGTCAGAGTAGCAGAAGGTACACAAGGGGATGATGCTTTGCTACTCGAGGCCATGCATTAGAGCATTGCACCTAATTTTGTTGACTATCAATCATTGCTTAATCAACTTATTGTATTTGAACGGTGAATGAATGATAGATTCGACAAGATTGAGGCTAGCATAGTGGAGATGAGGAATTTTCTAGTGAATTTAAATCCTCATTCCAGGCACCATCCACCTTCATCTTAGTATTGTATTTCTATCTTTTTCTTTTTATTATTTTGATTATTTGTTATTAAATTATTTTTAGTTTTATTATTTGTCTTTATTTATGTTGTTTGCATCTTAGATCCTTTAATTAATTTTTTATGATGTTGACAGTGTATGTTTGTACATTACACATTTTTTTTCTTGTTTAATAGTTAGAGATGTTCGGTTATTAAATGAACTTGATCGAGATTATAGATGCATAATATAGTGAATTAATATATTGGCATGCTTAACTTATTGACTAGGATTTCACTTGAAAGGGTATTAGTTTGATATGATAGATGAATGAGACCTTCCTTTGGCAAGAATTTGAGCTTTTTTTTAGATATTATATACTAGTTAAAATTATTCATTGTTGAGAGTATTCTTTCATGGTTAAGCAAATCTAGAACTTACTTGCAAATACTAGTCGAGATTACATAATCTTATGCAAACATTGAAGTGATGAAGGCATTTAGGATTTATCTCGACAGCTTAATAAGCCACCATGATATTATCCTTAGTGAGCCCCCTTAAGCTTAGATGAAACTTTTTTTTTTTTGTTAAAACCCAAAATATAAGCCTTGGCCTTGATTGTTTATCTCTTTTGATTGCATCCGTCATAAGGGAAAGTTAAGCATTTAAAAGTTATAATTGACTTTAGGGAATAATTGTGGGAAAAGCATAGCATATAGTTAGGGGTGGATTAGGTTGTCATAATTTTCATTTGTTGTCTACATTTTTTCCCTTTTTGGACTTATGTTGTTGTAAATTGGGAAAAAAAATCATATCAAGTAAAAAATGAGAAAAAGGAGAAAAAAAAGGAAGAGAAACAAAAAATGCAAAGGAAATAAAAAAGAAAAAGAAAAAAAGGAAGAGAAAAAACAAAATGAAAAGAAAGGGGAGAAGGGAAAAGTAAGGGAGATTGGTAGGGTTAAGTTTGAAATTGAAAGGAAAAAAATTGTATGTTTTATGTTTTATTGGTTTGTATCATTTTAAATGCTTGATTAGTTCTATGGTTTAAAGCTTGGTTTTATCCTTTTCCCTACCTTTAGCTTGGCCCCATTATAACCAAAATAAAGACCTTCGAATTAATGTTTGTGTTAAATATTTAATAGTGAAGATTGGATTAGTAAGCAAGCTTATAGTAGATGCTTAACATGAAATGAATAATGAATGAATATTTATAACCTTTGAATGCTTGAGAGAATAGAAAATGGATTGAGTGTCTATCACACCTGTTAATGGTCTTTCCGTTGGCATACTTGTTAATTATGGTTATGCAAGCGAAGAATAGTTTATTATTATGAGTTTTAAAATCTTAGGTTGTGTTTGTTGAATTGATGTTGTACATCTTTAATTATTAAATGAGAAAATAATTTATTGTGATTATTAATTTGTTTTTTTATTGTGTTTTCATAGTTTAGAATTTTTGGTTTTGGTTGAGTACTAGTATATTTTAAGTATTGAGGTATTGTTTTCGTTAATTTATCTAATTTGGTTTTTTTTATATGTTGAAATTTGTAAGAATCTTAATGACATTAGTTTTGTGAATGAGGATCAAGGGCCATTAATCTTTACTCATTTATCACGTTTGGAGACACAGATGAGATGCAGAGAAAGGAAGAAGAGAAGAAAATCAAAGAGAGTCGATGAAGGAGAAAGAATCTTTGTAGGGACTTGATTTTGGAACCGGACCCCAATCGGAAAAATGGAAAACGAATACAAAAATGGATCTTAAATCCAAAGCGAAACGAAAGAGGGCCAAAACAAAGGCGAAATCGAATGCAAATCAAATGGCGTGGAAACGAAAGCAAACAAAACGGTTCAATCGAATCATAAAGTGGAGACAAATCAAAAGCGGATCCGACATCCGAAAATATACACTTTAGAAAACATCGCATTGGAAACCTTAAGACTAAACTAATCCAATCCGGTATAAATTTTTTTTTCCATTTCATTCAAACTCATACAAATCAATACAATTTCCCGTTTGGAAATTTAACCTCAATCAAAACTCAATTCATATAATTCTTCTAAATCATGTAATTTCTCAATCTCATCTTTAACAAAACTTATTCTTATTCTTATTCTTTCTTTAACATTAAAATTTTGGCAGCATAACGGCTGTATTTCATTAACCCAAAAATCTGCAAAAGGTTTAAAGACACTTCTATATACCAGCCCAATC
>JANIJH010565702.1:0-13704 GCA_024520975.1 Erythroxylum areolatum
TATTTTCATTACAAAACTATAACTGAAGAAGATAAAGTTACATGTAAATACACTTGCTTTCCAGGGCACTATATTTACATAACTGCAACAAATACATCATTTTTTAGTTAAAAATTATTGACATAATTAGTTTATTCAGTAGATGAATCTTACAAAAACAAGTTCCTTGATTGATATTCAATTGTTGATTGCCCCTAAGATCCACAAATATCTTAACAAACATTAGACATTCCATATAATTTATAATCATATGATTAAAATTTTAAATTAAATCCTCAACTTTAGCAACAAGAAGATTTAAACAACAAACATCATTCTTACTTAGAGACTTTTTTTTAATGACTTTTTTAGTTTACCATTGATACTAATTTTGAGCCATGTCCTTAATCAAATTGTTTACTCCATCTATAGTCTTTTTCATAAGAGCTCCAACAATAACATTGTCCACTAAAATCTTAGTATTATAGGCCATACTATTGTAAAATTTCTAAAAACACTTCTCATAAGACCTTAATAGTTTCTTATACCATTCTAAAGCTTTATAAAGTGATTCACCTTCTCTTTAGAAAAAATTTGTAATTTTATTTCTAAACTTGTCAGCTTTGCCTTGGGGGATGTACTTCATAAGAAAATTGTGCAATAATTGATCCAAAGTGGTGACAGATCCTGCTAACAAAGTTTGTAACCTTGCTTTCACCTTGTAATTTAGTGAAAAAAGAAATAACCTTAACTTAATTGCATAAGTTAAGACACCACTCAGCTTCAAGGTATCATAATACTCTAAAAACATCGAACGAAACAAATTAGGATCTTCGATGCGTAAATCTCTAAACTAATTTTTCAGTAGTATAGAGAGGATAAAAGGTATCATCTCAAATTTGTTACCTTTAATATTATGCCTTATAATGCTCGAACTAATCATTTGAGCACTCAATATGATAAAATATTTCAAATTTCTAGTGTTTTTCATAGCCATCTTTACTTCTGTAGTCTCTATCCACCTTTGGAATCTCCTTCTTAGGTTAAAATTTCATTTGATCTCAGAGTCCAGTTTAATAAGATTCCTAAGATTTTTTGTTTGACATATATAAAAGATCAACTGAAAATAGACAATAGAGAAAACTCAATGAATAAAAAGCCCAGTGTAAATAGTTTACAAATTTAACCAATATCAGTAAAGCCTAGTAAACTTCATGTGTTTTAACTACAAGCACCTAATGTGGTTGTTGCTAAAACTATCATGTCTAGGTCGATTCGATGAAGGCTAGTTTTTAATTACTAATTTCTCATAAAATTAATTATCTAGACTATCAAATATAATTAATTGAAAGTAAAAAAAACAAATAATTATGTAACACTAAATTAAAACAATGATCAAATATAAAACAAACTATTAATAAACTTGATCCAAGTAATGTGTTCCCTAAGACTTCACTATGTTTCAACTTCAGTTTGATTTAATGAATGAATATAGTTTCTTAGAATAGTAACAATTCTATCTAGGGAAACATAATTCATATTCCTAAATTGAATTGACTAAAATCTCTATTTAATCAAAAAATCCTAATAATGCATTATTTCAATACATAAATTCTTGCGATAGGTTTTACCCTAACTTAGGAAGATCATGTTGTTCTTATTTGGGTAGCACATTCAACTCTCATCATTGATATTGTGATTTAACCATGCACATCATCTCTTGATCTAAATGTGTGAATCTTATTTTTTAATCTTAAACTTAAACTTTCATTCCCTTAATTAAAACCAATATAAAAACATAAACAAATACCAATAAAATAAGGAATTTCATCAAGTCAAAGTCTTAATTCAAAATATTACATCCTAGGGTTTATCCCACATATATTTATTTCTGAATTAGCTCAAGAATAAAAAGTAAAAATATTACAAAAGTAAAAAAAAAAAGAAAAAGAAATGTCTTTATGATTCTTAAATCTTTAAATTCTTGTTGAATCTTGTTTAATTTCTTACTCCTCTTAAAGATTTTCTTTCCTATTGATCTCTAGCTATTTTGATTGACTCTTAATTAGATCTTTTTTTCTCTAAAACTTGTCTTTGCAAAAAGCTCCTTTTATTTGCTAGCATGAACTCTTTAAATAAAACAAACCCTAATAATTGTTGGACTTGATGATGTTTTATCTTAAATTTTAAAACTTTTATGTAATTAATCACTACTAAAATAAGATTGAACAAGGGATCATGTAATCATTATGTTAGTGAACGTTGGTTGAACACAAAGGGATGTCAGTTGCACTTAGAGAAATAGAATGTTACCAATTCGACAATGAATTTAATATGGTTGTGTGTTGGTGTCGTATTACCTAGATGTAAATATCCTTAAGAAACATAATTGGATATGTTGTAAGAAGACTTGTAATAAGGTATTATGTTACTATCGTGTTTTAAATCCTTTCTTCATATCTTTTAAAGTTGTTTTGAATTGATTCAATTATTATCTAAATTCACTAATTTTCCCTAGAGAAGTTGAAATAAGACTTTTAAAAAATATAAATCATTTTAAGTACCAAATCTCATAAGAATACCCAAAGTATAAGCATGATGTCATGAAAAATCATGCTAAAAATAAAGTTTATTTAACACATATCAAAATCACATGCCAGTATATTTATATACATATATATATGTAATAAATTATATATCACACTAATCGCACACTAGCACCAATGATATTAGATCTAATTATAAATAGAACTTAATTCATTAATGGTATATTCTAGACACTTGAAAGCACACTTCACACGCACATAACTATATATCAACAACTAAATAATTTCACACTTAATAACTATAATATATTCTTTTGAACCCATCATTTAGCAAAACCATAAATCCATCATAAATCCTACATGAGGATTCTATAATTGTAACCTAATTTCAATGCACATGAAAACAACTATTAAAAATAAATAAAATTTTCATGTTTATTGTAAATTTTTGAACATAAGCTTACGTTATTATGAATAAGTAACACATTGATGAAAAGAGTATTTTCTTATAAGAATTATGTTTATCAATTATCTAAATTAACCTAACTATAATGTTTTTTGAATAATTAAAGGATCTATTCAAATAAAAAACAATTTAAAAATAAAAATAAAAATATAGAATGATTGACAATCAATATTAAATTGCACTAAGACTTCTAATTTCACCAAGGTTAATCCCACGTAAATCACTTAGTGTAATTAACTGATGCCTATTACTTATGATGCAATGAAGTTTATACTTGTAAAAAGCCATTCTTTTGTGACTACAAAAATAAATACTAATCTAATACAGTTGTCCATTTACTAAGAAGCTATGTGAAGAAGTCATCAAACAATTTTTAATCCATCAAATGAAAATACCTAAAAATTATATACCTTGTAAAATATTTGTGATAAAGCCCCAATCAACATTGTCATTTGATTTCCTGAGTTCAATTTTGATACAAGAACTAGGTTTGCTTTTCCTCTTTGAGTAAATGGTAATGAGTTCTTGAAGTATCAGAAAATTATCACCAATTATTCTACCAGGTATATATGAACCTTGAGTGTTGATAATATACTTATGAAGAATTTCTTTGAGCTTTTGAGCTATAAGCTTAGAAATGATTTTATACAAGGAATTGCAATAAGCAATTGGTCTGAAATCAATGAAGCTATTAACTCGCCATTCTTTGGAATAAGAGTTTTAAAAGTTGTATTCATCTCTTTAAGAGGGTGCCATTACTAAAGAATTCCATCACAGCTTCTGAAACCATATTACCAGTGAGGGACCAAGTTTCCTTGAAAAACTTAACATTGAAGCCATCTGGTTCAGAGGAATTGTAAGGATAGAGAGACCCATCTTCTGATACTCATTCTTTACATTCCTTTGAGTGAGTGACTTTATATAGTGTCATCCACTCACACTCTTATCCATGTAATTCCTTCTCACTCTATTTTATGAAACAAAATCACAAGGCATAATAAATGATGTAGTGTTTATTAATTTAAGTATAACGTGCAAACAAAGATCTTCAATATTCATTTCGAACAACTACAAATGACTTTGACCCTTGATTATGAGATGTTTCCACTTTTGATCTACTAGCATTTTCCTTCTCACAATTTTCCTAAATCAATAAAAAAGTATAACATAGTCATTAAATCATCTAACAAGATTAATGCAAGCATATATGAAGGCAAAGAGAACAAACTTGAACTTTCAGTTCAGCCTAATAATCACATAAACTATTCCAATTTCCTTTGAACATTCATTCAGAAACATGTATTCGTGTCTCTGCATTAGAAGGAAAAGATATATAATACTTATCTAACTTAAAATGATGATCCCCATTTGTTTCAATAATAAAGTAGCACAGTTTGAAACATATTGGTTCTCAAAATCCACAATATTCAATTTCAATTATAGATAATAACTAAAATTGTAATTAATCTTAAAATCATTAAAACGATATTGCATATAGTTAAACATTTTTTAAAAAGCTATCACTTTATCCAAAGCATTTTAAGCAAATTGTCATTCTTTAAGTCTTTAACATGTTTCAAACAATGTAATTATATTCTAGCAATAATCCCAACTCACTTGACAATTTGTAGATTAAACCTTGTCTATAAGACAATGTTGCTGAGTATCAATCTATATTGATAACTTACAATTCATTGCAGTATTCATTTATTACAATTCACAGCCTCTAGTTTTATCTCTACCTCTTTTTCTATTGCTAGCATTGGAAACTAATAACAAATCAATGATGATAAAAATTTTAGAATATAGAAAAATGTATTTGAGCATAAGTCTAGTTAAAGGTGTTAAAGATCAACAAACCTGTAATAGTTGCTTCCATGTTGTTTGAGGCAGAGTGAAGTTATGTATGACTTGAAGGCACATTTTTTTTCTTTGTTGTGCCAATGCACTAGAACAAGCTTTATTTCCTATGGCTAATAAATGAATATGATAAGAAAAAGATATATATTTGAATATATATATATATATATATATTCATTTGAAGGGATAGAAATTTTAAACTTGCATGATTAATTTCATTGTTGTTTAAGGTAGAATGATGTTATTAGCTAGGAACTGAATTTACAGCACTAACTAAATGATCTAGTTAAAGTTGTACATCCCTCCATTCTATAATTTTGATAGCTGTCACCTTCTTCCCTTTGTTTCTACTAGGTTCCATTATGTTGGATATCTATTAAAAAAACATAAATGTTACTAACATTAAAATAAGATAATAGAAAGAGCACTTTCATGGTATATTCAACCATTATAATCAAGAAACATTTAATGAACAACATCAATCACATAAACAACAAAAATGTTAAATTATAATAAGACAATAGAAAGAGCACTTTTGTGAAACCTTCAATCATCATAATCAAGATCTTCAAAATCGTTATCATTAATTGCATTATGATTCGAATTTTCATCATTATTATATTCAGCCAAAGTATCATCATTGTCATATAATTCATCCTCAATATAACTTCATCTCTTTTTATGAAAAGATTTCCTTGCACTTTAGTTGCTTATAGTATACTGGGATTAACATCTCTCCTATGAAATGATGATATATTCTCATCTTCTATTTTGAGAGCTAGATTATTCAGCTACAATCAATCTCTTGATTTACTTCATCACCATCTTCACTTATTGGACCATTTTCCTTTTCATAAAAATTAAAATGATTTCAATGTTGAAACTTTTCCCAACTTTCTAATTATTGCCCAATACAGTGTTATTAACCTAGAATACTTTCTTTACCTGACTTGCAAGCACGGATGGTTCATTTTCATACCATGTATTGCTAACATTAATGCTAGTAATATTGTCATTCACTTTTATGTTAATCACTTTGTCGCCAAGAATAAACAATTTGCTCGTAAATCGAAGAACTTTTTTATCCTTGATATAATGCAAGTCCACTATTTTAGAGATAACACTATAGAAATCAATAAAACGATCCTTATGTTGTCCTTTAATAACAATCCTATAATTTTGGTTTTTAAGGTGACTATGACACTCTTTTATATGAAATCTAACTCCATTAACAATGCAAACTATAGATTTTTATTAAAATTAAGATCAAGAAAATTTTGGTTTTGTCTTTTCGTTACTTGGATGCTTGCCAGGTGTACTCTTGCCAATATGAAAATTGATCAAGCACATCATCACCTGATAAGTACAAAGGAGCTTTACTATGTTCTGTTTTTCCAATAAACAATTTGCTTCTTCACCATTTGTGCCTATGTTCTAAGTAATGACAATGTACCATATAATATATTTTACTTTGTAGCCTCATTGAATAAGTTTAATGGTTACATACAAGAATGGTTAAGACAGTTTGTGGCCAATCGGTAATGCATCGTTGAATAACTCAATCAATATGATAAAAGATTTGTTACTCCACCTATTATATACCTTCAATTGCAACAACTTGACAACAAAAAAACTTGACAACAAAAGATATCTGTGAGAAATTATAGAACCCTGGATATAATTCTTCTCGAACAACTTTCAATAACTTCTCAAAATTATCTTTTGTAATTCTACCAAATGTATTAGGAAAATTATTATCATTTATAGTCTCTATATAATTCTCACATCTTCTAACATTTCTCCAATCTTATTATCTACGTTGTCATTAATATCACTATCATCTACATCATTATTTTTATCACCATTATCTTCTGTATTAAGACTTCAAGCATTACTGACTTTATAACATTCCCTATGATAAATCCATCGAGTATAGGGTTTATCTATGCCTTGGATTAGCAAGGGATTATATACCATATCTTGACTTTGATTGTTGAAATTTAAGCCCATTTGTTCTTTTACAAATTTCATAAAGTTTTCACTCCTTCTTAGTATTGACTAGACCATTTTTTATGACTCATCTAACTTTTTTCCATATAGCTATCCAATTATAAGTAAATTAATAAATTACTAGGTGTAACTTAAGTTGTAAATAACATAATCATAAATCAAAATTGACATACTAAGTTTGAATTCTACCAAAGAATGCAATTAGTTAGCAGACAGTGAACCCTGTAATAAGATATATAACAATATAAGGTTTTACAGTTAAGAAATATGAGCTATTTTAGAATAGGAAGTATGAAGCCATCTTAAAAACCACATGTACATTCATTTTTATAGAGCAAGAATGTGAAAGCCACTTATAAATATGTCTTAACTAGTTTGCAATGAGGTTAATAAAGTGACCAAGCATGTATCTACAATCTACTTATTTAAGATTTTATTTGAACTTTCATAAGAATTCAAGCAGTTAATTTTAAATATACCTTAAAATTTTGAAGCAAGAATATTAAAATTTGATTCAATGTGTTCTTTCACTATCATATACTTTAGCACCTCTTCTTACATTTGTAATTAAATTATGAATATCATCGTTCTTAATAAGCATAATAGAACTCTCAAGAAAGAATCAACTAAAAGACCTCATATCTAATGATGACTTCAAGATAACATTACCTATAACCTTACTAGCTATAGAGTTAGATGTTCCACTATAAAACAACCAAGACCAAAAAGATAGCCCAAATTTTTTTAGATTTATGGGTGTGGAATAGCTACAAATGAAACTCAAAATCATTGAACAAAATATGCAAACATCCAAGCTCTAACATGCTAACATCTAACATAAATAAAGGAAAGTCTCAAATATATTCTCATAACAGAAAATTACTCAAAAAGTTAATGATTTCATCTCTTCTCAAGTCAAAAAAATATTTAAATACAAAAAAATCAAATAGTAGTTTTTAAGACGAAACTTACCTAATGTTTCTTAGAAACTACTATGAAAAAAAAGTAATCAAATCAACTTTCCTATGAAAACATGTGAAGTTTCATTCTTTTATTAGGAATCTGATAAGGTAAAGTAAGTAACAAGATAAACCAACAATAATGATAGGAGTTGATAAAAGCATTACAACTAATATGTTTAAACATTACCAACATCTTATGTTAGTTCTAATACATTGCAAACACATTTAATATTTTTGAAGTTGGTTACAAGAAGCGACTGGATTGGCTAGATAAGTGAAAAAAAATATCTATATGTTGTTCTACATAAAAATCCTTTAGAGAAATATATTCCAAAGGATAAAGGGGATTTTAACTTTAGGCTTGTAATCCATCTCTATGCTGAAACTGGTAAAAGAAACTTACGTACAAAAGAAAAAAGATAACAAGAGAATGCAAAGGGAAAGTTACAATTTACTATTTCAGTGCCATACATTCCATTGGTCTTTTAGGTATGAAGTCTAAAAGAAGTTAATGATGGTAAAGAAGATGAGGCTTTTGATACAAAGAAGGAGAAGGTAAATGGTGAATAGGCAAAAGAGTGATGAAAAAAATTGAAAAGGTATAACAAATATTTTTTAACAAAAAACTAAATAATATATTGCTCAAATATGGACTATAAGGTTCTTTGCACAACTTTACTCATGTATTACATGACCTACTACCAACCTTTCTCTAACATAATTGTCATATAATTAATGTCTAATTTAACACCTACAATGGTTAATGAACTGAGTTTTAAAACTTATGATGATGCTTCAACTTCATTATAGAAAGGAGTTGTCATACATACTAAGATTTGAACCTAAAGAGCTAAAGTAAATTGAAATTTCTTCTTGGGACTTTTCCTCCACAACTTTATTAAATTTGCGATTACAAAAGCCCATGTTCATATCCTATACTTAGACTTGACTGAAGTAAATCACTTGTTAATATAGAATTCACGTAAAGTATACAAAATATACAAGAAGGGGGGTTGAATTGTGTAATCTTTTTGAGTATACAAAAACCTTTGATATTTCTTTAAAAAAACTTTTTAACTATCAAATGAATACCAAAGATATTATGCTAAAGTAGCTAATTATTTGAATCGTAAATAACTTCTATTTACTCGTCTAATAACAAGAAAAATTAAAGTGTAAGGTTAGAAGATAGACGCCGTGATTTTATACTGGCTCACCTCAAACTTTGGGCTACGTCCAATCTTCAGAGTTCATCTGAGATTTCACTATACTTCTTCAATTTTATAAGTATTATTTCTTCCTTTCCAGAGCCTCTTCAGGTCTCTTACACAAAGTATTCTTTCTGCTATCTTAGCCTCTTCAGGCTCTTAGCGTTTTTCTTTCTCTCACTAGAAAGGTATTGTGAGCTTTTTGTTACAGCAGAGTTTGCTCTCTTATATCGCACTTGAATACAAAAATTTTCTAAGTATGTAAAACTTGAAAGCTAAAAGTTAAAAGTTGTTCAGTCTTCGACTACGACTAGTATTTATAACCTAAGTCTCTAACTGCTTCTTGATAACTGCTTATTGATTCTTATAGAAACTGTTATTTAGTTGAGTTCTATAACTAACTCCAACTAACTAACTATCCGATGTACTAGAGTATCTTCATCTCTATATTGTTTGTGTTTTGCTTCTTCTGTGATGACGTGTCGTCTGTGTTTTTGTTTCTTTTATGTTTTGCTTCTTCTGTGTTCTGCTTCTTCTGTGATGACGTGTCGTCTGTGTTTTTGTTTCTTCGCTGTTTTGCTTCTTCTGTTATGACGTGTCGTCTGTATTTTTGCTTCTTCTGTGTTTTGCTTCTTCTTTTTTTGCTTCTTCTGTGATGACGTGTCATTTGTGTTTTTGCTTCTTCTATGTTTTGCTTCTTCTGTGATGATGAGTCGTCTGTGTTTTTGCTTCTATATTTTGCTTCTTCTGTATTTTTCGCTTCTTCTATGTTTTGCGCTTCGTCTGGGATGACTATACGATATTTCTATTTTTTTGCACGCTTAACACACTTATCAAAATAGTTCATTTATTTCTAAAATTATTATTATTTGATTGTCACCAAAATTAATAGACGTGAAGTCTTCTTGACTTAACAATCTCCCTCTTTTTAATGATAACAAATAATCATAATTTAGACAGATAAAAATGAATAAACGAATATTATTCAGATGATGAATAAGAAGACAACAAAAGGAATGCACATGCGTATACGAAATACATATATGATATAAACAAAACTTGAAGTCAA
Organism: Erythroxylum areolatum; assembly: GCA_024520975.1. NCBI lineage: Eukaryota > Viridiplantae > Streptophyta > Magnoliopsida > Malpighiales > Erythroxylaceae > Erythroxylum > Erythroxylum areolatum. The sequence continues at coordinate 10,101 of JANIJH010565702.1, forward strand.
TACTATCTTCTTTTCTTATCTCTGGTCTCCCCATATACTATCTTTCTTCTGCTTTTGCTCTTCTCCCCCTATTTGTTATTGATAAAAAACTTTACCGAAGATGCTTCATAATTTTAGAAAACATTCGTTGCATATTAATGCGGATCAACTTAAGGTCTTGTTCAATAGAAACTCGTTGATAAGCTACTTCCTTATAAAGATCACCTACTGAGTCACTCAAATCATCAACCTTAGTATGAATTTCTTTAATTTCTTTACTAAGGCTTCCTGAATTCCTTGTTGTGTGTGACTAACTTCTTCCAAAACAACAGTAGAATCTTGTTGAGGTGTGCTTGGTGGATGGAAGTTTGTAGCAACAGATATTTCTGAAGGTAAAACATCTAATTCTATGATTTTCATAACAGGAGGTTTGAAAGATTGTTTTCCTTCTGGGAGATCAAGGTCATCAGGTCTAGGTAGTTTTGGAACTTGTTTTCCAAGAAGGTGTAGTACTTCTTTAATTGAAGATATAAAACTTAAAGGTCTAAAATGCATGATCAGATGCACAAAAGTCTCTAAGTTGAAACTGATACCTTCAACCCTGATAGTTCTATATTATCCTTCTGTCACTCTTCCAACTACCTGGAAAGTTGCATCCGTGGTGGAGCGTCCACACTGACTTCCTGATGGTTTTGAAATATGATGTGAGACATAGATTCCTCTAGGTTGAGCTGCATTGCATGCCTCATCTATGTTCTTCATAGCTGCTTGTATCTGATCTTCTGTAAGATCATCTTTATTTCCTTCAGGGAACATCTTCTTTTCCCATTTTTCTTCATTGCGTACAATGTTTGAAAATCTAGGTTGTATATCTAGCATAATTTTGATCAATGTTTTGTTTGTGATTGGGTAAATTGTATATCAATCCTTGGACATCTTTATTGGATATGGTTCTGACTTTTCATCTCGCAGAATACCATATAATCTTCTTTCTTTATGATTTAAAAGATGTATTGATCGATTATTGATCAATATGGGTTCGACTTGTACTTTGATTATCCTTTTCAAAGGTTCTCTTATAATGATTGAGCTTCTACTTCGAACAGGTACCGATTCTTCAATCACCTTCATTCTCAAATCCTCCTTTATGATAGGTTGAGAAGGATTATAATGTGCTGATTTGTGTTCAACTGACTTTGTCTTCTATTGAACATCAGATGAAGTATTCTTTTCCTGACTGGTCTTCAACTTCTTATGTAACATCCCATCATCGATGGGAAGGGTAAAATAGTAATTTGGAATAGTCTTGATATGTTCATGCATACACATACAAGTGACTAGTGAATTTTGCACATATAAATGACTGTACATGCATTCATGACATTTCCCTGTATATTTGGTCATAAATGTAATTGGTATGATAAATGTGATCTTTTGTGTTTGGAAAATTGATTGGAGAGCGTCTTTGAGGTTTTAAAATTGTTAGAGAATTTTAGTGAATTTTTTGTGAAATTTCGGGGTACTTTTTTGGACTAGGAAAAATGCCAAGTGGCAGACTGATTATTTCCTAGTAGTAGAAATGACTGTCCAATGGCACTAGAAATTTAGATACCTACTTTTAGGATTTATTAATGTGAGCCATTCGAATTTGGAGAGAAATTGGAGTAGTAATTGGAATTTAGTTATAAGTGCTTGAACTTTGCTTTGATTTAGGTGAAGGAAAACAGGGCAGCCACAATCATGTGGGAATTTGTCCTAGTTAGAGGTAGAATTTACTTCTAAGTGCTGCATGAGAATTGTAGAATGTGTTCTGATCTGTACATTGATATAAAGTATGGAATTTTTGAAAATGGGATAGGAAGTGTTTCCTTTTAGAAGATTGTGTTATTGTTGAGGATGACACTTATATGGGCAGAAACTTTGATTGAGCTTTTGACCCTTTGAGAAGTTGAATTGGCTTCCAAGTCTTTCATGAAAGTTGTAGATTGTGTTCTTATCTTTCCATTGATATAAAACATGGAATTTTTGAATAAGGAGATAGGAAGTTATGATTTTTAGAAGATTGTGGTACTGTTTGGGGTGACATGTATTGAGCAGTAAGTTTGATTGAGTTTTTGATACCCTTAGAGGTGAAATTGATTTTCGAGCTCTACATAGACAAATAGAGCTTTCTCCGCTCTTTCCATTGATACCAAGTTTGCAAACATTAGAGTTCTAGATCAAAATATATGAATGCTGGAAGAAGAGGAGAAAGAAATGGATATATAAAAAAAATAAAAAATAAAAAATTGGCAAACTGGAACTCGCCCTTCGCGAGGGCGACGCCTCGCCCTTGCGAGGGTGAGGGCGAATGGTCGTCCTCGCCACCCTCACTCAGCTCCTGCTTTTTATTTATTTATTTATTTTAATTTTAATTTTAATTTTTTTATTTCATTCTTTATTGGACCCTTTCTCATTCTTTTATGCATAACTTTTTCATCCGACCTACGATTGACCTGATTTTTGAGGCATCGGATTCGTAAGATATTTCTTTATTTCTAAATGGAAATTAGTGAATTTTTTTAGATTAAATTAGAAATGAGGGATTAAATCGGATCGATTGATTATTTTTTTGGATAGTGTTTTGACAATATCCGGACCTATAGAGATCCGGATTGAGTGATTTTGGTGTCAATGGATTCCTAAAGAAGAGAGAAATCTTCTATTAAGGAGAGGTTGCCTAGGTTACCCTATGTGGACTGTCTCATTAATCGGAAGCAGTCGACCCGAAGTTTGGTTTTAGAAAATTGAAATAAGCATAAATCGCGAGTTTAAGGATTTTAATGCGGCTTAACCCTAGGAATTAATGAGTTTGGATATGGGAATGGATTTTTGAGATGAAATTTATGGATTGATACTGGGATTGTCACGAAAATGCATTGTACACATTGCAATTCCTACATGTGCATTATTATACATTTCTGATTGTACAATTTGTAATATATGTGTATTTGAATTGTTATAGAGGCGCATTTAGAACGTCGACCCACGAACGTTGCCGAGACTTCCAGGAACTAGCTTCGGAAGCTATTGGTGAGTAACCTAGACAGTTTCTCTCAAATTATTCATTGCTTATAATTCTGTAGTGGTTAATGGTGAGTTTATGAATTGCGATTTGATTGTGGATTCCGGACAGAAGGTCCGATGATTGTGTACAGAGGAGTTGCGTTATTGAAGTGCTACTTGTATGTGAATTTGAGACCTATGTGCCTATGATGTGATTGATAGTGCTACATGTGATTGAATGTGAAATCTGTTGAATGATTATGAACTATGTGATTGAATGACAAATATGTTGATTGATTGTGACATATGTATGTCATTGACGAATGCATAGTCAGATAATGATAGTTGTGACCGGAGCAACCACCGATTAGAGCTTAAAGCTTAACGAGTGTCTTTGAGCCTCAAGCTCAACAGTGATTTAGAGCCTCGAGCTCAACGTTTAATGAGCCCTATATGGGACAGTTCAGGCGCTCGGTCACAACACCGTAATAATTGAAACATTGTCACATGTGCACAACATATGCATAATTGAGTGATTAAATCGTATTGAATGGAAATGTGTAATGATGTGAAATTGTGA
>JANIJH010565740.1:0-13701 GCA_024520975.1 Erythroxylum areolatum
CTTTATTTCTTGATTTTCAACTCAATTTCAATCAACTCATCCACTTTTGCATATTTTTTATTTTTACTCAAAAATCGAGGTCCAACATCCAACTTTATCTTTGAGTCTAAATCTTTGTTAACAAAGACTCCACGAAATTCTCTTGAATTGCCCAAATTCACTTCCTCTAACAATTATTGATCCTGACTGTCATAATCATCAAGCTCCCCATAGCAAATATCAACTTTCAAACCCAACTGTCAATCATTTACAGCTCCTCCTCTTCTTCAAAAACCAATTATGCTTATCATATCCATTTATTTCTTCTGAATTCTCTAAACGTTACTACATTCGATACTTGATTTCTAAATTTACAATTACCAACCATTCTTTTCGTGAGAATTCACTCATCATGTTCCTATAGAACTTGCATCGGCCTAGGAAAGGCATGATGATAGCTATTTTTTATGAATTTTTCAGCCTCTATTTTTATCTTTTCTTTGCCTTGCTTACACTAAATGACTTTCTAAATTTGTAATGGCTTTACATGATCCCTATATAATTTTGCCTTCATCACATTGACTTTAGTACGAATTAATTGTGAATCAGACCAAATAATTTCTACTTTATCTCCTTTCCATAAAAGTTAAAGTTGATGGAGAGACGATGAAATATAATAATTGGAATGGATCCAATCTCGCTTTAATAAAAATTAGTAGTTGGCATGGGTGTCAATAACAAAGAATACAAGAAGTCTTCCCTCTTATTGTAATATGTACAGGGAGAAATTTTATTTTCACCATTGAATACAACAATATATACTCAGTTAGAATAAGTCAACATCATCTTTTCTTAAAGCTATCATCAGTTTAGTTGGCATAATGTTTACTATAGGTCAATTATCCATCAAAATTCTTGAAGGTGGCCTTCGGTTGATATAGGCCTTAATATATAGAGGTCTCATATGTTGTGTCATAACCATAGCTGGCGTTTCTAATGCCACCTCGAAAAATTTTGGTACTATTTCCAATATCGACATTCTATATTCTCCTTTATTACGAAAGGTCTTTTAAATCTTCTTTGCATTAGGTTTGCCAAATGAAACTGAGAACTTTATAGAAGAAATAGTACATGTAACCTAAATAGGAAATTTTCCAATCGTAATAAATTCATTGGAATCCTTATCTTGGCTCTCAAAGCAAGCTAACTTCCTACGAAATCTAGGATTATCTTTTGTCATTATTTCTCCTTTCACTAACCACTTCTACCCTTCCCTTTTGCTATTGGGATCCATAGTACTTACTTAAGAGAAAATGTGTTTCATATGATATGACTTTTTTGAAGTTGGCTTCTCCATCAGTACTAACTTATTTTGCTCAATTTTGGCAGTGGGTTTTTGTCGCTAAAGTTGGCTTTTTATAGTTCTAGTTAAAGGTATCAGATTCTTTCGATGTCTTACTTGCTAACAATGTTAGGAGGGTGGCACTCGTAGTGGCAAGGATGTTTGCATTGATATTTCAAAATTGGAGGTTTATTCTCTAACTATAAACTTAGGCAAAATTCTGCTTGGAAATTTTCCCATAAAATTTCTACCTTCTGTTAAATCCTAGGAATTCGCTGGCCCCAATTCCTAAAATTGGTATTATAATTAGAAACAAAAATTGTTGTTCCTAAATTTAATGCTAAAGCCAAACAATCTTTCATAGTTCTAAAAAAAATTTAACATTTAATAACAATCGTAAGTTGAATTCAGTGACATTAGTGGTTGCCACTAATAAGAATGAGTCTACATCTACTAACATCATCTGGTCAACCTCAGCAAACATCATAATTTCTTTTTTGATCTTGTCGTAGATCACATTCTTAAATCTTCAATATGAATTTGTCGAGTGACTCCAAGTATTGTGATATTTGCAATAGTCTCAACCTCTGATTTCCTCTTTTCTAATAATTCTATGTTCCGGAGTAAGGTGATAAATTTTCCTTATAATAAATATCTTGGTATCATAAGTCCCTAACAACATGTCCTTCTTCCTTAAAGAGCTCTTCATATTCAAAGACTTTTGTTGTTAATTCGTAAAAATTATGAAATTTCATGCCTTCTAATTTCTTCCGTAGTTTAATGTCCACCCCTTTTTAGACTAATTTCACATATTCAATTTCTGGAAGCATGATCTAACGTAAACTTCTTATATTCTTGAAACAGGCGATAAATATGTTAATATTCTTATTACTCCTCTGAGTGACCTTTGACAACATAACTATACTAACTTCTGGCTTAGTCCTAAAAAACTGAGTATGAAACAATCTTTCTATTTTAGTCACACAAAAAAAGAAAATTCCTAGGCAACAAAGCATACTAAGAAAAAGTTTCTTGTTAATGAATTCAACACTAACTTAAGCTTAAAGTAGTTAAAGTTTTCATAATTGGCTAATTCTCTACATTGTATGGCAAATCTAGCAATGTGCTCAATGGTGGATTGGCCACCTTCACCAGAAAAATAAGTTGAATTTGGAAATTATGTAACCAACGAGAATAAGGATTCTCTTTATTTATTTGTTCCGAATAAGGGTTATGAAATTATGGACAATCAAGTTATCGTAAACCAAGCTTGTACAATTCTCAAACCACTTTTATATCAAATTGAAACCTCATTTATGGTGGATAAATAATGGGATTACAAATTACAGTTGAAATGTTACACCCAAACTATATTATGGTCCATTAGCTTCAACCTCCCCATTAAATCCTTGTCTGCTTGGAATTCGGGATATGATTAAATGTCGACCAATACTAAGATTAATGCGAGAAGACATCACAGGGATATCCTCTCTTTTGTGGAGGCACGTATCTTTCATTTATAGAGGAAGTAGCTAGAAAGTGGCTACATTCTCCGACATTTATTGCATTAGGAGCATATAATGCCTCCTGAGTCTTTTAGAGATTGCTTTGCTAAAACAGGTGAATTTTGGCCAGCAAATTGTATTAAAATGGCACACAGTTTTTCAACCTTCTTTGTTAATATTTTGATTATGTCATTCGTGGAGGCCATATTAGACTTCAATTTTAGAATTTTATTTGTGCAATCAATGTCGTTCCATTACGACAATTTCATATTCTCGCCAGCATGAAAGTTAGCTGAAGGTGAGCCTATCTTCTCAAGATTTTCTACCATTTGGGATATAAAGCTTTTATTTTTTATGCTGTAGGGATTTCTTCCTCTAGGGTTGGTGGAAAAGTTGTTTGGTGTTAATATGAAATTTGGGCATGTTAGAAAGGAATTCGCCCAAAATTTGTATCTGACTTCTTATCGACGATATAAGTGGACTTCGAAAAACTTAAAAAATGGGATTCTAAGCTACCAAAATGCTAATATATGTTAAAATAAAATCTAAAGTGAATAAAGTAATTGATTGTTGCAAAAGGGAGTCACAAACTACAAAAGACAATTTGATATAACAAAGGTGAATTCGTAAAGTAAAGAAAGTTGGAAAATTACAAAAAAGTTTGAAATAGGTGGTTTAATTTCTCTCAAGAGTGATTTTTATTGTACTATGATTATGTTGATCTAGGAGAGTTGTCCTGTGATTAATTGTGTGCTTTTTTCTTCATCCAAGTCCTAGTGAATTTATAGTGCTTATATCCTTAAGCAGCTTTTTGCTATAACTGTTCACTTTCTTACATTTTAGCTAACTACTTGTCAATTTTTCCTCAACTTTCACATTTTGGACTTCCTGTAATTGCTCGAACTTTATGTTGTGGACTTTTGCTGCAAGCGATTTTCTTGTAACTGCTCAACTTTTTTGTTCTAAACTTTCACCTCAAAAAGTTTTATTGTATCTGCTTGAATTCCATCTCACTTTCTATGTTATAGATAACTACCTCTCGACACTATTTTTTAAAGCACATGTTAGTTACGTAATAACTATTTGAAACTCTTGAATTATGAACTTTTCATCTGATTCTTACATGCATGAATTCTCAAATCAAATGACTTCTAAAGCTTCTAGTATTTAGGTCCTTTTCTCTTGTAGGGCTAATGAACTGAATTTATTTTCTACTATCAATAATATTATACAATTTATTGTTAATAAATTTAATTAAAACTAAAAACATAGATTATTGGATTTAAAGTTATTAATACAAAGTCCTTATATTTCTAAATTTAATTATAAAAATTTATCTACAGTAATTCAAATGATGATTGATGAGTTCACAATTAATTCTACTTTGCCTTTTGCATTGAACCCATAATACAGAGAGTCCATCAGCATTTATTACTATATGAGTTGATAAGCAATTTTTTGTTATAACTGTTCACTTTTTAACCTTTTAGCTAACTACCTATCACTTTTTTCTTAACTTTCACATTTTGGAATTCCTGTAATTGCTCAACTTTCACGTTTTATAATGCCCTAAAAATCTCAATTTCATTAATAGTACTTTTTGGGTTGTTAATAGTGACAATCGGGAGCCAAACTGCATTTTATTTTATTTAGCATCGGATAATATTATTCAAGAACAGCCCGATGATCAAATTAGAGCTCCAAACGAGTTCGTTTTGAAGGTTTGATCAAGAGTTTACCAATGGTCAAAGTTTGACCTGAGAAAGGGTGAAAGTCAAACTTGAAACTATTAATGAAAATAAATGATATTAATTAAGATCTTTATATGAGGTTGATATTTTTCTTATGGGTATTTTTATTGAGAAAAAAGAAAGAATGGATTAATAGATAAAGTTAATTTTGGATCTAAAAAAATTGGAAAACTGTTAATGAGGGACCACACGACATTTTTGTCAACTTCCCATTCTTTTCTTCTCCAAAATATTACCGAGAACACCTCCCTCCTTTCTTCTCCAATTTTCTTTTATTTCTTTCATTTTCAAGCTAATTTTCCTTAGTTTTAATCCCCAATTCACCTATTAAGCACTAAATCATCAACCTAGGGTCCCTAAACTCACCATATCAACAAAAAATTTGAGAAAAGACTAAGAAAAGGTATATGAGTGTTCTTGATTAATAGTACCTGAAAATTTTTAAGGTAAGTTAATGGAGTTTTGATTGTTTTTAGTACATGATTTTGGTATAGTTGCATGCATTAATGAATAAAATGCATAAAATTGAATTTGTTATGCAATATTATGAAGATAAAGAAGATGAATTAAAGGAGAGAGGGAAAGAGAAAGAGAAGGAATAAGGAATTGATGACGAAATTGAAGTTTATGGAAGTTTAATTTGAAGATTTAGACATCAATTTGGTATGTGTTCTTGCAATTCTACTCTTTCCTAAAAATTGTGTATTAGGATATTTAGGGTTCTTGAGTAAAATTGAGAGTTTATGAAACTGTTGTTAAAAATATTTAATTGGATGTTAAATGAAGTAGTATATGTGATTAATTAAGACTTTGGACTTATAATTTGTATTTTCCCCAAATTGGCATACCTTATGTTTGAATTGAGAAACTTGATATACATGTTATTTTCAACTAACTGGAGAGATTAATATGTCTTGAATGTTGTATGAATTAAGTTAAAACCAGTAACGGAAGAAAAAAATGACATCAAAGTATGACATTTACTTTGGTCGAATATGGAATAGTTTGAATTGGTTATTAGGAGCTTGTCTTATGAAATTTCAATAGGATTTAATTAGATTTGCCCCTAGTAAAATAGATAGGAATTGGAGGAATGTGATAAAGTTAGCATGCCAATTAAGGAGTTAGCAGTACTGCATCATGATATATGTTACCAGACTGTATGACTCCAAGAACTCAGTTCCGGTGTAAGATATTTGATTTGGGTTATGAACTACATGGCTTCGAGAGCTTAGTTCCAATATAAATGTATATGAAAAATGGATCGTATGGTTTCAAGAACCTGATCTTGTATTTTTAAAAATCCTGCTTATCCGACTCGGTGACGCAATTCTGATGGATTTTATTTTGGGGCAACTACAGAAAGTAGATAAATGCATGATTAATGATTAAAGAACTAAAAATGAAATTAGTAATTGAATGTACAATTTATTCATCATTGTGTAATTAGATATAAATTATTAAAATAGATACATGCTTGTATTTCATAATTTGATTTTAGATGCGTATTTATGCTTAGAAATAAATGAAGATATTTATATGTGAAAAATATTATATATTATGCATGTTATGGTTGAATAAATTGAATTGAATGAGAAATTGAATTGCTTGAACACCACTAAGATGTGTGAATTTTCTTTTCATGCGTAGATTTTGAAGAGAATTAGAAGAAAGCTGCGGGGGATCTACTATAAGACAAGAGTCACATAGAGGATCTCGAAAAAATTTGAAGTTAGATGTACTACAAATTTTTATTTTGTTTTTAGATATGGCATATACACATAAAGAAGTGAAGGATCTTACAGGATTTTATTATGAATTATATATGGATAAATGAAAGTTATATATGAAATCTAGTTTAGATGTGTTGAAATATATTGAAAGATGGGTAAATTATTTTTTCACGGAGTTTGACATGGAGATAGATAGATGAGTAACATGTATGAGAAGTGGATTGAAGTTTCTTGCAGGAAGTTTTAAGTAAATATAGAGGAAACTCTATCTAAACTTTTATAAAGTGAATAGTATTTGCTAGAATAATGTGGTTTTAAATAGAAAATATTGTAGTTTGAAGTATTAGGTATTTAAGAATATGGTAACACTCGGTATGTCGATTCCATTAGCGGGTATGGAGTGTTACATTTAGTGGCATCAAAGCCATGTTGGCGGTTTGGGGTCTATAATTAAGGAAATAAAGGAAAAGTGAATTGTGTACATGCCAAATGAAGGATTATATGAGAATATGATGCGACTCTAATGTAGATCCACCCTTTCTGTATGTTATAGATTGAAGAATGGAACCAGGCGCTCTGGGAGTCGTTGAGTGAGAGGAGGAAAGTCATGCCTCAACGAGTGATATAGATAGGGGCATGACAGGACAGCTAGCACATCCCGTACCACCACCTGCCGGTCACCCAGCTCCTAACCCGATAGATGGTTGTTGCTCCTCTTGTATAGCCACAACCACCTCTTCCACTACAGAAGCTTATATTATAGAAAGCCAAGAGGTTGGGAGCAGAGGATTTTTTGCGAGAGTCATCAGTTATTGCTGCAGATTCTGAGTTTTGGCTAATCAAGATGAAATTTTGATCTTCTCCATAGCACACCAGACAAGAGATTGGAATGTGATGGTCTCCTTCAAGGACCAACATATCAGTGTTGGAAGTCTATTAAAAGGCTTGCTCCACCACAGGATCTTACTTGGGAGTATTTTTTGTCCCAATTTGCAGATAAATATGTAAGGGAGGCTTATAAGGATGAGATAAGGGATGCATTCCTTCATTTGAAACAGGGGTATAGGACAGTATCAAAAAATGAGAAAGAGTTTGATAGATTGAGTATGTATGCAGAGAGATTAATTCCTACGGGGGCATTTAGGTGTAAGAGATTTGAAGCAGGCCTCTATTATGATATCAAGAAACTCCTTGTTACACTACATATTAGGGATTATAGAGAGATGGTGAAAGCAGTCTTGAGGATTGAACATGTTAATATTGATGAACATAAATGGAGAAATAGGGGACAACACTAGAGGAGTCAGGGACAATCTAGTTCATCCTTCTCAGCCAGTAAGAAGCAAAAAGGTTCAGGGTCTCTGGCTTCAGCACAAACACAAACATCCTACCGCCAATCATGGCAGAGTCAGAGATCAATGGTTAGGGAAAGACAACCGAACCCATCTATAGCTAGTATAATAGGTGGGTCAGGATGTGGGGTAGTTATCCCATATGATCATTGTGGGAAGAAATATGATAGACAATATTGGAAGGTGATGGGAGCATGCCTACAATATGGATCTATGGAGCATTTTTAGAGAGATTGCCTTGGTAGATGGTATCAAACAATTAGTCAAGCAGAGAGACCAGTTCTTATAACTTCGAGGGGCAGAGGTAGAAGCATGGGAGCTAGCTCTAGTGCTAGTGGTCAGAGGGTCACATCAAAGATAATTGATGGACCTAATATTTGTACTCCAGCTCGTGCATATGCTATGCGAGCCCGTGATAGCGAGAATGCCCCAGATGTGATTATAGGTACTTTTACTATCCTTGACATTTCTGTTCATGCATTAATAGACCCAGGATCTACACATTCTTATATATGTATGCCATTGCCTGAAAATATGGGGTTACTTGTTGACACTCTTGAACATGACATTCTAGTTACAAATCCTTTGGGTCATAGTGTGGTGGTAAATAGAGTTTACAAAATTGCCCCTTAAGAATACAAGGTTACGAATTTCCTGGTGATTTGATTAAACTACCTTTTCTCGAATTTGTGGTGATCTTTGATATGGACTAGCTATCTAGACATCATGCAGTAGTATATTGTAATCTTAAAAGAATCACTTTTAGAATGGTTGATATTGATGAGATCACAGTTATCGGCGAAATGTCAAATTTTGTCTTCAATGTTATATCAACTACCGTTGCAAAAAGGCTTATTCAAAAGGGGTGTGTAGCCTACTTAGCTTGTGTTCTTGAAGCTAGAAAGGATGGTCCTAAAATTCAAGATATATCAACTGTATGTGACTTCCAGGATGTGTTTCATGAGGAGTTACCATTGTTACCACCGAAAAGAGAAGTTGAATTTTCTATTGATGTGATACCTGGTACAACACCAGTATCTATTGCACCATTTCATATGGCACCCATAGAACTTAAGGAATTGAGAATCCATCTATAAGAACTTTTTAAAAAGGGTTTCATACGTCGTAGTGTATCTCCTTGGAGGCGCACCTGTGTTATTTGTTAAAAAGAAAGATGGGTCTCTTAGGCTATGTGTGGATTACAAACAACTGAATAAAGTGAATGGGAAGAGTAAGTATCCACTTCCTAGAATATATGACATTTTTTATCAGCTTAAAGGTGCAGGTATTTTCTCTAAGATTGATCTGAAATCAAGATATTACCAGTTGAGAGTAAAGGAAGTAAATGTCTCAAAGATAGCTTTTAGAACGAGATATGGGCATTATGAATTTTTACTGATGCCTTTTGAACTCACAAATGCTCTAGCAGCCTTTATGGATCTCATGAATTGTATTTTCCGTCTTTACTTAGATCAATTTGTGGTAATCTTCATTGATGATATATTAATTTATTCTAAGAATTAAGAAGAGAAAAATAAGCATATGAGAATTATTCTACAAACTTTAAGGGATAAACAACTGTATGCCAAGTTCAGTAAATTTGAATTTTGGCTTGATAAAGTTTCTTTCCTTGGTTATGTCATATCAACAGATGGGATTAGAGTTGATTCAAAGACAATAGAAGTCATTCTAGAATGGAAGCCACCTAGGAATGCTACAGAGATTAGAAGTTTCTTAAGTGTGGCAAGATACCATAAGATTTGTTAAGGGATTCTCCATAATCGCAACACCTTTGACCAAGTTACTTCAAAAGAATGCAAAATTTGTGTGGAGTGATAAATGTCAGAAAAGTTTTGCAAAGCTAAAGGCCATATTGATTGAAGCACCTATTCTTACACAACCTGTACTTGGTAGAGACTTTGTGATCTACAGTGATGCCTCACATAACGGGTTGGGATGTGTACTCATGCAAAAGGGAAAGGTAATTGTTTATGCTTTTAGGCAACTTAAGCCTCATAAAAGAAGCTACCCGACCCATGATTTAGAGTTAGCAGCCATAGTCTTTGCCTTAAAGATTTGGTGGCATTACTTATATGGAGAGAAATGTTATATTTACACAGATCACAAAATTCATAAATATTTGCCTACACATTAAAAGTTGAACTTAAGGCAAAGAAGATGGATATAGTTGATTAAAGATTATGATTGCATCATTGACTATCATCCAGACAAAACAAATGTAATAGCCAATGTTGTTAGCAGAAAATCGTTATCAACTTTAAGAGCAATGAATGCTAGATTATCAATAGCCAGTCATGAAGCCATTGTAGGTGAGTTGAGGCTTAAACCAAACTTGTTATAGCATGTCAAGGAAGCACAGAAACAAGATGAAAAGCTAGTTATCATTTTTAAACAAATTCAGGAGGGGAAAGATAGTGAATATACAATCAAAGAGGATGGCTACTTGTATCACAAAGATAGAATCTGTATCCCTAATGATAATGAGCTGAAAAAGGAGCATCATGAAGGAAGCTCATAGCAGTTCATATGTTGTGCACCTAAGAAGTACTAAAATATACCAAGACTTGAAGACACATTATTGGTGGTCAAGTATGAAGAGAGACATTGTAGATTATGTTACCAAATGTCGTACATGCCAACAAGTAAAAGTAGAACATCAAGTTCCATCGGGTTTACTTCAACCACTAACAATACCCGAATGGAAATGAGGTCGAATCACAATGGATTTTGTGTCTGGGTTGCCTACTAGGAAGAAGCATAATGTCGTATGGGTGATTGTAGATAGATTGACCAAGTCAGCTCACTTTTTACCTGTCAGAACTGATTACCAACTCTCAAAGTATGTAGAATTATACATCAGTGAGATAATGCGGTTGCATGGAGTACCATCTTTTATCATATCAGATCGGGATCCAAGATTCACCTCAAGATTTTGGAAGAAATTAAATGAGGCCTTTGGTACTAAGGTAAATTTTAGTACAACTTTTCATCCTTAATTGGATGGACAATCAAAATGAGTGATTTAGGTGCTAGAAGATATGCTTAGGAGTTGTGTTATTGATTTTAGAGGAAGCTAGGATGAATATCTCCCATTGTTTGAATTCGCATACAATAATAGCTATCAAGCAATCATACAGATGGCATCGTATAAGGCTCTTTATGGTAGAAAGCGCAGAACACCCTTATGTTGAACAGAACATAGTGAAAGCAAGATCTTGGGTCCATAATTAATAAAGGAAATCGAGGATAAGGTGAAAATTATAAAGGAAAGGTTGAAAGTTGCTTCTGATGGCCAAAAATCATATGCAAATTTGAAGAGAAAGGACATCCAATATGTTGTTAGTGACAAGGTTTTCTTGAAAGCTTCACTATGAAAGAAAGTGTTTCGATTTGATAAGAAGGATAAGTTAAGCCTTAGATTCATTGGTCCATTTGAGATCATTGAGTGCGTGGGACTAGTAGCCTACAGATTAGCATTGCCACAAGATATGGAAAAGATTCATAATGTCTTACATGTGTCTATCGGTCTTATCCATCACACATTAGAAAACGGTAAGATATTGAAATACAACCAGATCTAACTTATGAAGAGAAGTTGGTGAAGATTCTAACAAAAGATACAAAATAGCTAAGGAAAAAGACGGTTCCAGTAGTGAAAATACTATAGAAGAACCACAAGGTCGAGGAACCTACATGGGAACCAGAAGAAATCATGAGAAAGTCTTATCCACGACTATTTGACATAGGTAAATTTCGATGACGAAATTTTATTTTAGAGGGGAAGAATTGTAACGCCCTAAAAATCTCGATTTCACGAATAGTATTTTATTGGTCGTGAATAGTATATCCCAAGGTGAATAGTGACAATCGGGACCCAAATTGCATTTTATTTTATTTAGCTTCGGATAATATTATTCAAAGAGAAACTGAGGATCAAATTAGAGCTCCAAACAAGTTCGTTTTGAAAATTTGACCAAGAGTTGACCAATAGTCAAAGTTTGACCCGAGAAAGGGTGAAAGTCAAACTTGAAACTATTAATGAAAATAAATGATATTAATTAAAGTCTTTATATAAGGTTGATATTTTTCTTATGAGTATTTTTATTCAGAAAAAGAAAGAATGGATTAATAGATAAAGTTAATTTTGGATCTAAAAAATATGAATTGGAAAACATTTAATAAGGGACCACATCACATTTTTGTCAACTTTCCATTCTCTACTTCTCCAAAACATTTCTAAGAATACCTCCCTCCTTTCTTCTCCATTTTTCTTGCATTTCTTTCATTTTCAAGCCAATTTTCTTTAGTGTTACCCCATTTCACCTATTAAACACTAAATCATCAACTTAGGGTTCCTAAACTCACCATATCAACAAAAAATTGGGAAAAGATGAAGAAAAGGTATGTGGGTGTTCTTGATGAATAGTACTAAAAAATTTATAAGGTAAGTTAATGGAGTTTTGATTATTTTTAGTATATGATTTCGGTATAGTTGCATGTATTAATGAATCAAATGCATGAAATTGAATTTGTTATGCAATATTATGAAGATAAAGAAGATGAATTGAAGGGGAAAGAGAGAGAGAGAAAGAGAAGGAATAAGGAATTGACAATGAAATTAAAGTTTATGAAAGTTTAATTTGAAGATTTGGACATCAATTTGTATGTGTTCTTGCAATTCTACTGTTTCATAAAAATTTTGTATTAGAATATTTAGGATTCTTAAGTAAAATTGAGAGTTTACGAAATTGTTGTTAAAAATATTTAATTGGATGCTAAATGAAGTAGTATATGTGATTAATTGAGATTTTTGACTTATAATTTGTATTTTCCCCAAATTGACATACATTATGTTTGAATTGAGAAACTTGATATACACGTTATTTTCAACTAATTGGAGAGATGAATATGTCTTGAATGTTATATGAATTAAATTAAAACCAATAACGGAAGAAAAAAAGACATTAAAGAATGACATTTACTTTGGCTGAATATGGAATAGTTTGAATTGGTTATTAGGAGCTTTTCTTATGAAATTTCAATGGAATTTAATTAGATTTACTCCTAGTAAAATAGATGAGAATTGGAGGAATATGAGATGGTTGGCATGTCAATTAGGAAGTTAGCAGTACTGCATTTTGATATATGTTATCGAATTGTATGGCTTCGAGAGCTCGGTTCCGGTGTAAGATATTTGATTTGAGTTATGAACTACATGACTCCGAGAGCTCAGTTCCAATATGAATGTATATAAAAAATGGATCATATGGTTATCAAAACCCGATCTTGTATTTTTAAAAATCTCTCTTATTCGGCTCGGTGATGCAAGTCTGATAGATTTTACTTTGGAGAAACTACAGAAAGTGGATAAATGCATGTCTAATGATTAAGGAACTAAAAATGAAATTAGTAATTCAATGTACAATTTATTCATCATTGTGTAATTAGATACGAATTATTAAAATAAATACATGCACTACAAGAAAACTACGGAGTAGTGACGGAAACGAAACCCTTAGACATTAACGACAGAAAGTATATTTCCGTTGCTGAAGTTGACTAATTTAGGGTTGGTAATAATAGCCGTCGATAAATATGGAGGGAAAGAGTGGCGGCAAAATTTCTACCATAATCAGCGACGGGAAAATACATCCATCGGTACTTGTACAAAGATGGCGATGGAAAAATACAGACTTCTTATATCGGTCGATAATATTGTGGCAGGAAAGGAAAAGATTTGGCGACGAAAATATATGACA
Organism: Erythroxylum areolatum; assembly: GCA_024520975.1. NCBI lineage: Eukaryota > Viridiplantae > Streptophyta > Magnoliopsida > Malpighiales > Erythroxylaceae > Erythroxylum > Erythroxylum areolatum. The sequence continues at coordinate 13,443 of JANIJH010565740.1, forward strand.
TCTGTAATGGCATCGATAAAAGCATCGTCCTCCCGAAGGTTAATGACTGTAACAAAACGACGTCGTTTTTGATTGGGAAAAAAAACGACGTTATTTTGTTTATGCAAGGATAACGTTTTCTTGCAAACCAAAATGAAGTTATTTTGGTCAAAGACGACGTCGTATGGTTGAGAGTTAAATGATGTCGTCTGAAATCGAAACGACTGCTTTAATGTTAGCCAAAACGACATCGTTTGGTTTTAAACCAAACGACGTCGTT
>JANIJH010565780.1:0-13699 GCA_024520975.1 Erythroxylum areolatum
AGATTGGAGGCTTTGGAGAGGCATTGGGGCTTTGGGGAGCCCCAATGTCCGTTAAACGGACATGGGTGTCCGTTTAACGGACATTCTCGAGTGCCAAAACACCCCTTGGCCAGTCAATGTCCGTTTAACGGACATTCTCGGGTCATTTGAGCCTCCTTCACCCGATGTTGTCCTTTAAAAGGACATGGATGTCCGTTTAACGGACATCCACGGGAAAAATGATGATTTTTGAAGTTTTTAGAGGCCGAATCTCGTTCTGGGTTCTTCATAATAGTTGTATATTTAGATGGATTCTTTCTAATGGTCTAAAAACGAACTCAATCCGATTTCTGATCGCGCCAAGAGAGGTTCAAATTGATTTTAGGTGTAAACATGGTTTACTCTTTTGAGCATAACTCCCTCATCCAACCTCCAATTGAAGTGATCCTTAGACCAATAGGTTCCTAAGACATATATCTTTCTCTCCATAAAAATTTGTACCCTTTGGAGTTGTATTAAGGAAGTTTGAATTAGAGTAAGTAAGAGGTCGGTTAGGAGATCATATTTGGCGTATGAGCCCTTTTAGGCTTTTTAAGCATATCGTGAGTTGTATAACTCCGTTTAAGGTGATTCTTGCTTCAAAACAAACGCGAGACTTAAAGCTACAATTTGTATGAATACATAAACTTATGATTTTGGTGGTAAATTAGTATACACTCACTACAAATGTGGAGTTACAGCTAATGACCCTGCAAGGTAATAAGCACAAGGTTCATGATTTTGCAGGTTAAATTCCAGAAACAAGTTTTATTTCGTGGTGAGGAATCCCTCCCTCATGGGTTGCGCATCCAGACGTCACGTAGAACGTTGGACACGTGTCTCACCAAGGTGGGGTTCCAACAAAACTCCTCAGACATTCAATGTCAGGAATCAATACAATCCATTCACATACTCGTTCAATACAGAATTTAAACAGAATAATAATTTAAAGTAAGACCATCTAGGTTAACTCATACTATGCTCCAGATTAGCATTTTCTTTCATGATCCAGAAATGTCTGGATGTGGACGTTTTATCATATACATCAACATTATGCAATACACGTATTGCACGCACACATTATTAATCACACAATCTTATGAATACTCAATCACATACATATGTATATGTGTTGTGTATAATGCATGTTCAATGACAATCCCAGGTATATTACCTAAATTCACATCTTATGTTCATTCTCATTTCATAATTCATATAAGTCTGATTGAACTTAGGTTTACACTTCATTTGTACATGATCAATATAAGTCACCATTCAATCCTTATCCTTATATATGTCTAGGTAATTCTTAGGCTTACACTTCAAGAACACTTGGTTATTCTAATATCGTAAGTTAATTTCTCATCATTTCTTTTCTAACATTATATGCTCTTATAATATCCAATTTTCATTCATATTTACTTAATACATATTACTCAACTCCTTTGAATCATAACTACAATCATAGGAACATCTTTATTCACATTATACTCATACCTTTGGTATTTTGATATCATCGATTCATTCACTAAGTTATAACCCTAATTATCACTTCACACATATCACACATTAGTTACTTAATCCAAGCATCATTCTAGGTTCAATTCAAGCCTCATTAAAAAGCTTAAATTAAGTCCAAATGGCTAGTGAATGTCCACTGACGAACCTTCACGGGTCACTTATAGAAATGTTAAATTTTGATTATTTAAACAGAAAAATCTCTCTTTGTGGTCTTCATATAAGTTGTAGAAATCAAATAACTAAATGACTTCAATCTAAGTTCTATAGAAAAAATTATGCCTCTTTCCCCAACACCTATACAATTGCATCCTTATTTTCTAGATTTCTAACTCTTTACTTACTACATTCAACACCTTATGGTTGGTCTACCTTTTCTATGTTAATACTGATAATTTTCCCATCATTATTAACTCCACTTTAACTCAATATCATCTATTAACAAATTATAGTCTACAGTTGATCATGAACACTAAAAATAGAACATATACATATATACATTCATCATCAACTTTCTGCATATATTCATCTTCATTTCCACCTTCATTTTACTTCTAACTATCACCTTAATTCATCTTATTTCAAGAACATAACTTAACATCTTGGTTCACATAACTTTTAATTTCATTATACCCTTAATTTAAAACTCATAACATCTACAAAACAAATCATCACTTATGGTTTTCATACTCTCAAAATAGAACTCAAACATATGTATTCATCAATTAATTTACTACACCTAGTACTTAACTTCAAGTCAAATCTTGAAACTTTCAAAGACATAATTTGAATTCGATGTCTGCATGAAAATGTAGCCATATGTCTCTAATATAATCCAAATTAAAAATCATCCCATTTGGATATCTAACGATCAATTCATGGCTAAAATACCGATGCATATCTAATCGAAATGTTATAGCTAACATATTCCAGCACACTTTAAACACCATTACCACTTTATCTCTAAACTTCCATCCTAGTTCTTTTTTCAAGTCACTACACTTATCTTTTCTTTAACTTCAATAATCAATCCAATCCAATTCTAAAACAACCAGAGATCCATAGTTTTATACATAAAAAACATAACACGAAATATCCATTCACAGCTCAACTATTTTGCACTTTTTTCTACATCATTTTTGGATTCATTCTAACTCTAAATCATCTCAATACCAAATCATACGTTATTGTTCGTAAATCATAGAAAAACAAGATATAAACACATTCATTTCTTCATGATCATTTTATCACCAACTATCATCTTATGTGCTTCTATTTAGACAACCCATGAAGATCAAAGTTTAACTTACTTAATTTACTTAAAGCTTCTTCAAGAGTCTCCAAGAAACCCTAACCTCCCACATCATATGATCATCACCATCATTTAAGGTAGAACGGTTAGTTCTTTTAGTAACAAGATGGAAATAGCAAGGTATTTAAGTGGCTAGTGATGGAAGAAAGTAAGGTTCACTTTGATGCTTAGAGAATGGAGAGTCGTGAGAAGGAGAGGAAGGTAAAGAAAATGAAGAAGATAAAGAAAAGAAGCACATATCTTATATGACAAGTGAAAGACCAAGAGATGGTCTTTAATTTTGGTAAATAAAAACGTGAGTGGTGAGTGGCAAGTGTTGTGAAACTTGTCATTTTATTATGGTCTCTAATTGGTTCTTTTAAAAACTAGTCCATTTGTCTCCAATTTTCTCCCAATTTTTAATGAAACTATTCATTAAATCCCAATGTCATTTATAAAAATTTTTACTACCATTTGACTCTTATTTCTACTGCCATTTATCAATTGTTCTACTATTTGGCATTTTTCCTGGTCCAAAAATACCCTTAATTTTCAAAAAATTCTTATATTTCACTAAAAATTCTAGTTCACTAATTTTACACTCGAACTCAATTTTTAACACACATAATTCATAATTCACATCTTAATCATAAAACAGTCATTTATACCTGAAAAATGTCAAATGAGTGCATGAAAAATTCATTATAATGTGTGCAATAATCAAATTCACATGTATGTATGCTAATATTATGCATGAGCATGTAATGCATTTTTCTAATCTCTCATTGCTATTTTTCAATTACAGAAATCTAGGGTTCTAACCCTTGGTATGGGAATAGCATGTTACCTATCTTCTCTTCCTTTTCCTTTTCTATTTCTCTTTTTTTTTTCCTTTTTCTCTTTCTTTTTTCTTTTTTCTTTTTTATTTTTTTATTTTTATTTATAAAAAGATAAAGTTTATAATAGTTAAAATGTATATTATAGATATAATTTATTAAAACCATAATCATTCCTAACTCAAAAACCAACTATAACCTATCATTCCCCTACACTTATTCAAACAATTATTCCCTAAACCTAATCATACACATTCAAATGCTCAACTTACCTTATGGTAGGTACAACGAAGAGGATAAATAATTAAGGCCAAGGATCTTTTTTTTAGGTTTAAAGAAATAAAAAGTTTCATGTTAAGGTTAAAGGGGTTCACTAAAGGTAACATCATGGTTGTTTTTTAAGCAAAAGTGGTAAATCCTAATTGCCTTCATCATTTCAAATTTTGCATAAGATTATGTGATCTCAACTAGTATTTACAAGCAAGTTCTAGAGTCCCTTAATCATGAAAAAACACTCTCATCAAAGAATACTTTTGTTTAGTGTTTAATAGTTCAAAAAGGCTCAGATTCTTACCAAATGAAAAGTGTCATTCATCTATCACAACAAGTTAATGTCCTTTCAACCAAAATTCAAGTTAATCGGTCTAAGCATACTAGTATACTCATTCACTTATATTATGCATTTCTAATTCTGATCGAGTTTATGTCATGACCAAGTGTCTATAACTATTAAATGGGAAAACAAACACACAAAATCTAAATAATAAATATTTTTTTAACAAATACTCCCCCCACACTTAAACATCACATTGTCCCCAATGTGATACAAAAAGGTACAAGAGGGGTCCAAGCATAGCAATAAGCATGGCGTACTACATTAAGGAGCAATGAACAATTGTGAGGAAGAAAAATAAAAGAGATTGAAAAATGGGCCTATACACATAAAGCAAATAGATTAAGTTGATTTTCATTAAAAAGAAATAAAAAAACAACTAATTGAAGAAAAATAAAGTATATGGGTTGCCTCTCATTTAACTCTTCTTTAATGTCTCGTAGCTAGATGCCTCAACCATTATGCTCAAAGTGGATCACTCAAAGTGATCGATTCCACTATTTTCTTCTCTTCATTAAGGTTTTCCTTCAAGAATTTTCCAACCTCTCTTTTAGTTGCATCGGCCAAAAATTGGCAACACTTATCAATTTCGTTCACCAAGTCTAGCTTCTTCCTACAAGGTGAAATCAAAATTTGTAGCATTAACTCGATCAATAAAAGAACGGTCTTCAAAAATAGTAGTAGTAGAAATAGTGTCAACATTAAAGATTGAAAATTCTACTGTTTCTCCCAAAACAGTCATGCTTAATTTCCCGTTCTTTATATCAATCAAGGTATTGGTAGTGGCCATGAAAGGCCTCCCTAAGTGTATGGTATGCTCCTTCCTTTTCTCTTTAACCTTCCTCATATCTTTAAAAAAAATCTATAGGAATAATCAATCCTCTAACCTTCACTAACACATCCTCTATTATTCCTTTCAGATAACGGATTAACCTATCAACTAATTGCAAACACATGTTTGTAGGTCTTAACTGTCTTAGATCTAATTTCTCATAAATAGATTAAGGCATAGGGTTTATACTCGCCTCAAGGTCAAGCATATCGTTAACCTCATCACCATTAACTATTGATATTTGCAAAAGAAAACTCCCTGGGTCCTTCAATTTGGGGGTTAATTGTTATTGAAGCACTACCCTTGCATCTTCTAAAACTATCACCTTCTCATTTGGCTCAAACTTCCATTTTTCAATGCTTAGCTCCTTGAAGAACTTCACATAAGCTAAAATGTTCCTAATCACACTTAACAAAGGCAGCTTAATATTAACTTTAGAAAACATGTTATATAGATCAGAAAATTACTTATCTTGTTTCGAATCTTTAACGTAGCTTAGATATGGGATCAGTAGCCTATAAAGATTAGTCTTCTTATGCAGTCTTGGTTCTTCATTATAGTTGATTGTATGCCCCAATTTTTCACCTTTCTAAATGTGACTTAAATGTTTGTCGTGCCTATTTCTTTATTCATTATGCTCACCTTTTTTATTGGTGACACTCTCCTCCTTTTGCTTACTTGCACCAGATAGATTAGAATGGATCTCAATATAATTATCAACTATCTTACCACTTCTCAAAATAGTGACTGCTTGGGCTTGCTCAGGTTGACTGGGTAACTTCTCTTTTTTATTGTTCTGCATTTGTGCAGTGAGTTGCCCTACTTGGATTTCAATCCTCTTTACATATGCCTCCAAAGAATCGAACCTCTTATTGACCTAAATAAATGCATTCAGGCTTTCCTTCAATGAAGGCTTGCTTGGTGGGTTCTGAAGTAAGGATTGCCCTTTGTAATAATTTAGCCTCTGAAAATTTTGGTATTGTAGTTGGGGCTGTACTTGTGGATTGTTGGTCTTCTATAAAAAAATTGGGGTGGTTTCTCCAACCAAGGTTGTAGGTGTTTGAGTACGGATCATTTCGCTCCTTTGGTTGAAAACCGTTAAGTGAGTTCACTTGTTCTTCCTCATCTGCAAAAGGCTTACAAGAATATGAACAAACATTATCTATATGAAGATAAATTCTGTATATACCACATTCCTCTTGATTTGGAACATTTTGCGGTAGTCTTGTAGTCAGCATCTTTACATACTTGTTAACTCAGCTAACTGTATGGCCAATTCTTGATTAAAGCTCACTTCATGAACTTTAGCTCTTCTTCCCCTCATGGTCTTTCGTTGGGAATTGCCCCCTAACATTTCGAACATCTCATATGTTTCTTCGATAATCTTCTCTCCCACAACTCCTCCTACTACACTGTCCACTATGTACTAATATTGTTGTGTCAATCCATCATAAAGAACTAGTTTTGCATGTGGAGTGGAAAATGATGGTGTTGACACTAAATGATCAAGAGTTTGAAGCATTAATATGCTTTATGGAATGCCTCTCCCTCCATCTAAGTGAAGGTTGCTATCTTCCTTTGCAACTCAAAAGGTCTTTTGATGGGAATATAACTTTCTCTTGAATTTTTGTACACCTTCTCCCATGTAGTCAATGATCAAGGTGGAAGGGTCATCAGCCATACCTTGACCTAATCCTTCAATATGTATAGGAAGCACCTCATCCTGAGTTGATCTTCAATTAGGCCATCCAATAGGAATGTATGAACAGTGGTATATACTTCCCAAATGAAGTTTAAAGGGTCTTTATTGGGAACCCTATAGAAAGAGGGCAACATGTTATAGTGGATGCTCTTCAATTCATAGTTACTAGTTACCTTTCTCAATCATATGCACGAAGTGGCAATACCGATTACTGGTCTAGGATACTCCTTCATTACTGGCTACCTTTCACCCATCTCTTAATCTTCTAGTTTGGGTCCCTTAAGATTGTCTTCAAAGTACCTTGAAGGTCCTTTTATCCGATGTACATAGTCAATAAATCAATTAAAAACAATAGTGAATTAATAAGGAAATTACCAAAACAACTTAAAGAAATAACACAACAAAAATGTATAAATGAATTTAAAAAATATTCTAAATTAATTCAAGTATAAATGTTAAACACCTCGCCAAAAACTTGTTATACCTAAATAAGTTCTAAAAATACCTAGGCTATCCAACCCGTAACTATACGAGATAGCTGTAGTGATTACCCAGGGTCGTCTCCCATAGAGGTTAAATTGGCTCACTTAAACTAACCTTGAATAAAAAAAATAAAAAAATGCAATCTTAAACATTCTATTCCAATTTTTTGAGTGAAGGATTTAAAGAAAATAACCAAATTAAATTGAAAGGTAAATGGAACTAATTAGGAGTAAAAACAAATAAATTAATTAAAGTGGAACATTCTCAAGAATTAATTTCACTAATTTAATCTCCTACACATGACTAAGGGGTAATGATTGGGTTGTCATCTTACTAAATTAACAGTTTGGTTTTAAGATCAACTCGAATAATAAACTATATCTCACTTTTGTCTTCAACAAGTTATCATCTAAATTAATTATGCAAATCTGACTATTAATTATCACTTAAGTTAGTATATTTCTATTTCTTAAAGTAAACATATATTGTTTCTCATTTCATATTAAACTTCTTCTCTCAGTCCTTCATTTAATACCAAAATGATGTAAAGTTTGATCATGTTATTACATCTATTCAGTTCAGAAACTATAGCAAACATAAGACAACAACACAATACCTCAGTTGTGTATATATAAATAAAATAGCTAAAATAATCTTCCAGAAAAAGAGAACAGACCATCACAGAAATAACAAGATTCATCAAATTCAAACACTTTAATCCCTTCTTGATTAGTATAAGAGAAGCATTAAAGTAATAAACCAAGTGAATAACTGAAATAAACTATTAAAAGCTACAGAGTGTGAGTCCATCAACTAACAAAGGAGTACGTTCAGTAAAGAAACAGAAAAATAATTAAAAAATGAGCAAACGAGTGTCTAGATGAGGGAGTTAGCGTGATCTCTAGGCACTCTCAAACTTTCTACATTGGCTCTCGCCTTCTCCTTCTGCTTTTTTCTCACCTAGATGATTGATTGCTCGCGTTGCTTTGTCCTTTGGATCCTTTGTCTGCTCTTTCTCTCTTCTATCTTCTTAGTAGAAGCTCTTCACTACCTTCTTCACATACTTTCTCTCTATATGTCACCCCATAATGGCACTTGTCACAGTGTTGACAAGTTAAGTTACCACGTTGACAAACATCAAAGTGTTAGTCACAGTGGTGACATAACAAGTCACGGTTATGGTGGTGACAACTTATGTCACCACCTTTCTTCCTTTTTTCTTTTCATGCTAAATTATGTGAACTTTCCCTTCAACCTTCATGCAAAATTCACAAAATAACCCTAACATTTATGCAATATTCACTTAATTTATCTCACATTTTGATCAAAACATAAGGATTTGTAACCAAAATTAAGATATGAAGGCAATTAAAAGAAATAGAAACTAGATAGAACAACGTGTCTGATAGAAGATACGTAGACGATCATGCTTTCTCTTTTGGCTTGTATGACTACCCATTCTCACATGAAATCAATGCTTAAGAATTGTTTATTATACCAGAAATAAACTTCTCTCTTATACTCTTCCTTGTTTTTTCCTCAGAAGCATCGTTCTCTTACTCTCTACTCCCTAACTTTCTACCTTTGTCTCTGTTCTTTCCTCCAAAAACTCCTAAACCTCAATGGCATGAACAAAATCAAAGGGACAGAAGAAAACTGTGGTTTTAACTTCCAACCATGAACAAACACTAATTTTTTAGTCTTCTTCTTAGTCTCCAACAGTAGGTTCTTTGGACACTCCTACTGAACCTATCTCTGCTTCCTCTAAGCCCCAAACTTCAGAAACAACCTTTTAAGAAACTCTAGAGGAAAGAAAAAGACAAAATTTGGCTATGCTTTTCTTCCAATCAAACTGGAATTGATCCTCTAATAATAATGAAACCTTAGCCAAACAACAATTTGTTTGTAACTCTAGTGGAGAAGAAAAAGAAGAAGTAGAAGAATACTTAAGTAAGGAGGAGCAAACAAGAAAAGTAAGATTTTGTATACCCATTCTTACTCCTTCCACTACTCCTCCTTCCACTACTCCTAAAACTTATATGAAGGATAAGAAAGTGCCTGAAGTGCACTAGGTTGTAAACGATGATGGATCATATGAAGGATCGATTCTGTTAATAAGGAGACCAAGAACCAATGCAAATGTGGCAAAACAAACTATATAAGAAGAAACACCTTAGGCCGAAAAGAAAGAGGAAGAAGACTTACAAAAAAGAAAAATAGAAGAGATAAGAAAAGGCAAAGCGCCTATGATTGAAGAAAAGAATGAGGACCCAATTGCTATGGATGAGCCAATTTTTGAAGAAATCCCTAAGGCTAAAAGGACAAAATCAAAGAAACTCATCATACCTCAGAAGGGAGAGTCTTTAGCACTAGTGAAATTATTTTAGTCATGGAAGCTGGAGTAATGTACAAGATGGGCTACAATAACAGAAAGGTGGTAGCTAAACACATCTTGCCTCTTTTTGATGAAATAGGCATTCCAATCTCTTCCTTGTTTATTGTGGTTGGCTAGGAAAATTTTGTGAACTTGAATGAAACAATGTGTCATGACTTGGTTCGATGTTTTTACACACATATGAGAACAGAGGAAATTTATAGAAAGTTGTAATAATTTCTTGGGTTCGTGAGTGTGAGATCATGATCATATAAGAGATTTTGGCAAACATTCTGAATATACTTCTTGTAGGTAGGACTGATCTTTCTTGTCATAAGTAGGACATTATGACCTTGATTTAGGAGAGTTTATGAACTTTATATGTCTACACACTCAGAATACCCATAAAGGAAGACCCTAGTGTAGACACTTGGACCTACTGCCAAGATGCCTTACATCCATTTCGACCAATTCAATCTTTCAAAGGAGTAGCTCAGTAGAAAGGTGCAGTCTTTTGAATATGTATGTGGTTTACAATCTCTTAAAAGGAAACAAAATACATATCCCATCACTGATTCTGAAGTTTATGGTGGACAAGGGAAGTTACAAGAATACAACTAATGGTCTACTATAAAAGATGCTATTAACCAAAATTTTTGCCTACTATGGAGTGTCTATTAATAGTTTGGATTGGTATGCACCAAGTAAGCCCCATTCTTCCATTACCTACCAATTTGAATGCAAGGCAAAAGACAATGTGTGGGTTTAGAAGAAAACTGAAAGATCAACAAATCTCTTCAAATCTACTCCACAAAAATCAACCCCAACCACACTCCAAAGCTCCAATGATCCTATCCTTCAATATCTAAAAAAAGTTCTCTCTAATCAGGATCTAATGCGTAGACAAATATACAACATGTAAAATTAGATCATTGATATATAGATCTTGCTTAGAAAGATTTACAAATCCCCTTAAGGGCTTTGTTTCTTAATGTCGCTATTTTGTAATGACTTATAATATTGTTTGATGCTTAGTTACTTTTTCCTCTATTTTTGATAATGACAAAGGGGGAGAATAGTTAATGTTAGTGATTAACCCAAGTTTCCTATATCAATTGGTGACAATTTCACTGTTTTTATTATACTTCTTGGCTCTTATTTTCAGATTTTATGCTTAATTGAGCTCATAAGTGCTTGTTTTGAATTAAAGTAGTTTGAGGGTAAAATTGTCACAAATAATTAATAATTGCACTAAATTGATTTTTTAGAACAATTGATATTGCAAACTATTATTTTTCATTGTAGGAGATTCAAGAAGTGGAGAAAAAGAGTGAAGACCAAGAGCACAAGTCAATAAGTCAACAAGGGCAACAGGCAAGTTCGCGCGCGGCGAAGATGATGTTTTGCCACGGCGAAATCAGAAGATCTTTTGAAGGGACCTTTTAGGCAAAGTTCGCTGCGGTGAGGATAATGTTTGTGTTGTGGCAAAAGTTGAAAGTTAATGAAGAAATCTTTTGGGAAAAGTTCGCTGCAGTGAACTCATCCTTTTGCCGCAGTGACGCCTTCAAATTGGCACAGACCCGAACCATTTTTGGCAAATTAACCAACTATACAATTTGATCTATCAACTTGTTTTACGAAAAGAAAACCTATTTTAGGCTAACTTATAAAAGGAGAGAGGAGCCGACATCTCCAAATCATCTTTCCTCTTCAAGTAGCTTTCATTCCATCATCATCTTCTATACATCATTATCATTTTCTTCCACTTTTCACTGTCGACTACTACCATGGGTGTCTCTAGTGGGCTCTCGGTTGTGAAGTCTCTTTGAGCTATATGTGGCTGGGCATCTCTCTCCTCTTAAAGATGTAGCAATGTCTAGATTTCAAAGGGCTAAAAAGAGGAGTTCCTTAAGGTTAACCCATTTGAAACTTAGTGATTTCTACTCCCATCAAAAATCAATTTTGAACTATGATAGCCAAACCTCATTTTCAAGAGGATACCATCACCATTTGATCATTTGTCCTAATCTTCCCATTTTCTATTCCCAAACATATAAAAGTACATTTTACACATTTTTCTTACAATTCCATTTAATACAGTTAAGGTTTCCAAAGATCAAAACCCCCTCCTACGAAGTTAGTTTGCATTTCATGACATATAGGTTAACTTAGGTCTATTCGTTTAGGTTCTGATTAAGTGAGATGACCTAAGGTTGCATCTTATCTTGCAATCCTTAGATTATATTTTTTATTTGACCTCCAAGGGTACGAAATAAGATTCGAATCAAAATGGCGCGGTTGTAAGGGAACTAAGAAATTGGTTCTTTAGGTTAGCTTTTGTCATTTTGCTGCTAAGTGAGGTTAGGAGCATTTTATTTAGATTGCATTCTAGATAATTTGGCTTCATACTTGTCAATAGTATAGGATTTCATTTTCTTTGCATAGCATCAAAAAATTTTGAAAATACAAAACAAAAGGATACTGAACTTTTTGCACTTTTCATACTTAGCATTTTTACACCTACATAGTTTTGAACATTCCTTCGATTGCTTTTTGACCCATACATACATACTTGCATACATACTTTCATACATACTTTCACACACCTACACACTTACATCCATCACATATCATCTTTTTATTTGACTTTGTGTGCTTGCAAGTCAATTTTGTTACCTTTAATTTTCATTTGAATTGTTCCTTTGCATGCCCCGGAAAACCAAACTTCTACCTTTCTACCCTAAAATTGAGAGACGTTTGAGAAAAATCAGAAGTGAGAGGAGTGAAAAAGGGAGAAGCAAGGTAGTTGTTGAAGAGGAGTCTAGCCAACCAAGCAGTGAGAGTGAATCATTAGGAGTGATAATGACTAAAAACCTAGCTTTTCTGCAAAACCTTAACCTTAATGCTAATCAACCTAGGAATGGTGATAATGGAGGTAATGGGGAGCAAGAGTAAATTGGTGAGAATAATGGAAATCAAAGAAGGAGGACCATTAGGGAAGCAACTAACTCTGGTGTGAATTATGACCCATTTATTGCTGCTTGCCCTAATTTTGATGTGAATTTTGAAGTTGAAGGATTACTCATTAACTCTCTTCCTAAATTTCATGGCTTGACAAGAAAAGGTCCTTACATCCATTTGCAATCGTTGTCCATGATTTGTCAGAGTATGAAACCGGTGAGAGCTTTGCTTGATCAAGTACTATGGAAAGCTTTTCACCTATCATTATAGGAAAAAGCAAGCGAGTGGTATATGAGCCTCCCAAGACATGTGACGAATACCTACCATAGTTGGGCCAATCTACGAAAGGCATTCTTGGAGAAATATTTTTCGGCCTCTAGAACTTCATCAATAAGGAAGGAGATCTATTCGGCACGTTAAGATTATGATGAGTCCCTCTAGGACTATTGGAACCACCACCAAGATTTGTTGTCCAAATGACCCCACCTCAAATAACTAATGAACAGTTAGTGTAGTATTTTTATGGTGGACTAAAAAGTCAAGATAAAGGTAAGTTGGATGCGACATCGGGAGGTTCCTTAATTGAACTCATAGCTTCGGAGGCATAGGATCTAATCAAGAAGATGGCTTTAAATCACCAACAGTATAGTATAAGAGATATCAAAGGCGTACATAAGTTGGGAGCTTCAACAGCTCATTCCAAAAGAATGGAAAATCTAGAGTCTAAAGTTGACTCTTTGGAAAGTAAAGTGACGTCACAATTGTCCTTCATCACTGCAGAATTGAAAAACATAAGTGTGCATCGCCTAACACCTTCTATGGATCTTACTGCACCCAGTTGATGTTGGGCCCGGGTCCCGGATCCCTATTCCCGAGGTGGGCCCTCGGGCTGTGCCCTCGACGAGCTTCCCAAAACGTCGAACCCGATCCCAACATCCATACATAATTTGAATCACACATGCATTTTCACACACATAATATCATACGTACACTAATTCTAACTATGAATTAAACACCCCATAAGCCAAGGGGCTTCATGCCATTACAATCCGAACGAAATTCAACAAGTAT
>JANIJH010565829.1:0-13694 GCA_024520975.1 Erythroxylum areolatum
GCATTTTTCGCCTATCTTAATCTCATCTAACTATTCACATTCAAAATTTTCTTTTTATTTATTCATTCTAATTTTCTTATTTTCATGTCACTTGACACTTCAAAATTTCAAGGAAAGTTTGGGGTCCAATACTTGGTTTCCATCAAACCAACAAAACGAGATTGACTAGCTTAAATATAGTGTTTCAACGTTAGTTGTTTATTGGGACAATCAAGTCCTCTAACATTCCAAATAGTACAAGTCATTTGGAGTGTGAGGACTTAGTCCTTCTCCTAGAGTTTTTCCTTCTGGTCACTGCAGCTTTCCATTACTCCCCTAGTTAAGTGGTATCATGACTATCCACTTCATTTTCTACACTAATAGCCCATGAAGATACTACTTTATTATCTTTGGTTAGATTTGCTTCCTCATTCATGGAAAATGAAGAATTATCATTATTTCCAGTTTCTTTAGCATTGTAATGATTATTAAAATAGGTACTTTGCATCACCCGGGTAATATCTTGCTTCAGCGAAGTCACTTATAGTTTAGAGGCATTAAAAATTGAAACCTTTAACTTACTTGCATTTTCTTCATTCTGTCCATAAACATTAATAGCACTATCTACTTGATTCTGAACATTCTCAGCCATATTAATCTCATTAGCTTCTATTTGACCTATAGATGATTTTTCCAAGTTACCAGTTTCCATAACTTCCACCTGTTATTGAATCAACTTGTAAAGAATCAGATTTTGCAATAATGTGTTTCCTATCCTTTCCTTCTGAAGTAAATTACTTGTTAATATAGAAATCACATATAATATGTAAAATACACAAGAAGGGGGTTGAATTGTGTAAAATCTTCAAAGATATAAACTTTAGGGATTTCTTGAATTTCTTTACAAATTCAAATGAAGACAAAAACAATTTAAGTCAATAAGAAGGGTTTCCATTTTTTCAAATGAATAATTTGAAGACCTATTGGTTCTAACAGCTGATTGCAAAGTGGATCATTCGAACCTTTCAATTCATAGGTACGAATCTCGGACCTATGAATGGGGATATTCCTGAAACTCACAAAGAAATCTCAAAAATTATTATCTACTCTTCTAACAAAAAGAAAATTAAAAGATAAGGGTTAGAGAATAGACGTCGTGATTTGATACTGGTTCAACCTTAACCTTGGGCTACATCCAATCGTTAGAGTTTGTCTGAGATTTCACTATATTCTTCAACTTTACAAGTATTCTTTCTATACTTGCAGAGCCTCTTTAGGTCTCTCTCACAAAGTATTCTTTATCTGCTTTCTTAGCCTCTCTAGGCTCTAGCCTTTCTTTCTCTTGGAAAGATATTGTTTGAGCTTCACGTTACACATATATTCGCTCTCTTTCTTTCACACTTGAATACACAATTTCTCTAAGTATTGTACAATAAGATTTTCTCTATTGTAAAAACATTATTTAGTTTACGACTAAAACTAGTATTTATTGCCTAAGTCTTCAATTGTCTTCTTGAGAAACTGCTTCTTGAATCTTCTAGAAACTGCTATTAGTTGAGTCCTATAACTAACTCCAACTAACTAACTGACTGATATTCTAGAATAGTTTCCATTTGCTTCGTTTGATACTGTACTTCTTCTAGTGTCGCTTCTTCTGGTGTCGCACTTCTTCTGGTGTCACACTTCTTCTAGTGTCACATTGCTTCTGGTTGACATGTATCTTCTTATGTTGACTTTCTGTAGTTTGACCACCTTAAGTCGTCCGTCTTAAGTTTTAAATATCTTCTGGTGTTGACCTTCTATATCTTTTGGTGTTGACTTTCTATATCTTCTAGTGTTGACTTTCTATATCTTCTAGTGTTGACCATGTATCTTCTGGTGCTGACCTTCTATATCTTCTGGTGTTGACTAAGCATCTTCTAGGTTTGACCATGTATCTTCAGATGTTGACTCTTTATATCTTCTAGTTCTATATCTTCTGATGTCGACTTTCTATATCTTCTAGTGTTGACTATGTGTTACGTACATTTTTTTGCGCACTTAACAAACTTATCAACACAGTTCACACATTTCTAAGATTATTATTATTTGATTGTCATTAAAATTAATAGAAGTGAAGTCTTCTTGACTTAACAATCTCCCCCTTTTTTATGATAACAAATAATCATAATATTAGAAGATAAGTAATATTCAGAAGAATAAACAAATAATGTTCAAACAAATAATAATCAAAGCAAAAACACAAGAAATGCATAAGAAATACAATACTTTCTAATATTTTCGCTTTTCTCGTTTTTCCTCTTCTTCTCCCCCTATTTGTTATTAATAAAAAATAGCTCATCTTAGATGCTTCAAAATTTTAGAATACATATATTGAATATCTGTGCAGATCATCTTAAGGTCTTATTCAATAGAAACACGTAGAAGTACTATTTTTTATGAAGATCACCCACTGAATCACCCAGTTCATCAACCTTAGTATGAATTTCCTCAATATCTTTTGCTAAGGTTTTCTGAACTTCCTTTTGCTTGTGACTAGCTTCAGTGCAATTGATGAAATGCTTCAAGAACTCTAGATTAACAATAAGATCTTGTTGTATTTCACTAAGTGGATGAAGGTTTTCGATAATAGCTAGTTCTATAGGTAAAACGTCTAACTCTATGATTTTGATAGGGTAGTTTGAAAATTTGTTTTCCTTTTGGGAGATTAAGATCATCAGGTCTAGGTAGTTTGAAAATTGGTTGCCCAAGAAGGTGTAATACATTTTTGACTGAAGGTATGAAACCTAAAGGTCTGAAATGCATGATTAAATGCACAAAGGTATCTAAGTTGAAATTGATACCTTCAACCGTGATACTTCTGTACCTTCCTTCTATCACAGTGCCTACTACCTTGAAACTTTCATCTTTGGTAGAAACTCCAAATTGACTCCTTGATGCCCTTAATATGTGATGTGATACATAGACACTTATGGGTTGAGCTGCATTACATGCATCGTCTATGTTCTTCACAGCCACTTGAATCTGTTCTTCTGTAAGATTATCTTCATGCCCTTTAGGAAACATCTTCTTCTTCCCTTTTTCTTTGTTTATAATGGGGTTGAACATCTTGGTTGTATATCTAGAAGAACTTTATTATTGTTCTGCTTGTAGTCAGACAGATAGTATAATGATCAATTGAAATCTTCATTGGATATGGTTCTGACTTCTCATCTCATAGAATACCATATAGTCTTCGTTCTTTATGACTGAGAAGATGTATTGTCTGATCGTTTATTGGTATAGGCTCGACTTGTACCTTGATTGTCTTTTTTAGAAGGTTCTCTGATAATAATTGAACTTTTGTTTTGAACAGGTACTACTTCTTCTATAATCTTCATTTTCAAATCCTTTTTGTTGATTGGTTAAGAAGGATTGTAAGGTACTAGCTGGTGTTCAACTGTCTGTGCCTTCTGTTAAGCATCAGATGAAGAAACTTTTTTCTGACTAAGCATCATCTTCTTTTATTCTTCTGTTGATTTGGAAGAGAGTTGTTGTTGAGGCTTCTTCCTCTCAAATACTAACTTCTTTTTTATCTCTGTCTCTTTAGATGATTTTGCTGATTGACTTTGCAAAATAGAGACAATTGATCTGATAGGCTGCTGTCATTGCTCTTGATTCTTAGAATCTCCACCAAGAATTAGAACTTTCTGCTTCTTCTGTTCTTGTTGTCGTAAGGTCAATAATCTTGGTGACCTTCTTGACTGTTTGGGATTTTCTGATTGGAGTGTCTCAGTCTTCCTCTTTAAAGACACTTATTGTGTTGATTGTTGAACCCTGCTTTCCTCCCTCTATAAAATTGTCTTAGCTTGTATTGGCACATCAGACGATTGTTTAGCTTTTTCTTCTTCGGATGTTCTTTTTATCGATCAAGGTTTTGTTTGTCTTTAGACGTGACATGTTCACTCCTGCTTCATCTTACTATAAGCTCCCCCTCAGACTTTGCTTTCGGTGTAAAACCTATATCCATTTCAGCTTCAAACTTTATTCCCATTCTGAGAATAGTAAAGGCATCAATAACACTCTTTACATCCATTTTTACCCTATTACCTCTACCAAGTAATATTCCAGATTCTCTAAAGAATCTTGTCAATAGTATACCGTAAGTAAAGAGCTACAATAATCTCCTTTAGACTTTATCATGTACTTCAAAATCAAGTACAAAAGATTAATGGGTTGGTCATTAAGTAGATAAAACAAACAATGTTCATCATTCATTGTCACCATGTCCTTTGAACCTACTCTTAGTAGCATACAGTAGAGAAGTAGAGAATGTAGAACCCTAGCCTTCGGAACAAGGATTGAAGCCTTCTTGACTCTTGAATCACAACTTCCATATAGTTGTCTATTGATGTGAGTTTTATCTACACGACCTTGAGTGATCCATTTTGTATTGTAATCAGCTTTGCTTTAATACTTGGACACCCAATAGCCTTCTCGATAGAATCTTGTGTGACTATAACCGACAACCCATCTACCATTGATATTAAAGTGTTGTCTACCACCTTTGCATTCTTCCTAAACTCATATATCTCATTCAAATAGACCATTTCACGAATGCTGAAGAAAATTTTCCACTCAACTGCTTCAATTTCTGGTTCAATGTCCATATGATTTTTCTTTAAAAAAAGTGAAATCAACATGTCTCCTATAGATAAAAGATTTCTACATTTTTGATCTGTAACAAATAAACACTAGACACACAAACTTATTTCGCTTAACGTAGGAAGGTTAGTATCTAAATAGAATATGAAATGAGAAGAACTTGAAGTTTAGAGTGGAGTATTGAATCGTCTTTGTTGAGAGTACTAAACAAGTCGGTTTCAAAGTTTTTCAAGAAAATTCTAGAGTATAAGATATTTTAGAATCTTGAGAAGATTTCCTTCTTATACATACTCTTGAAAAGTTACCATTCGTAACTTATCGTTACTATTTATTTGAAAACTTATGACTTTTTATCTTCTTTTTGTACGAATTGTCTGGGTTATGATGTGTCAGACGAATGGTCATTTAACATTACCATATTCAAGTTTCGTCTGATTTCCTTGAATCTATCTTCACTCAAGGGTTTAGTGAAGATATCCACCTATTGTTAATTCGTCTCAACAAATTGCAGACTGATGATTCCTCTCTGTACATAGTATCATATAAAATGATGTCTAACTTCAATATGCTTTACCCTCGAGTGTTGTAATGGATTCTTTGATAGATTAATAGCACTTATGTTGTCACAGAATATTGGAATTTGATCTTTTTATATAGAATAATCCTCTAACTGATACTTAATCCATAATGTCTGTGAACAACAGCTTGCAGCTGACATGTATTCAGCTTCTGTAGTAGATAGAGCAATTGAACTTTGCCTCTTGCTTGTCCAAGAAATTAGATTATGACCAAGAAAGTGACAACCTCTACTTGTACTCTTTCTATCAATCTTATCTCTAGCATAATCAGCGTCATAGTAGCCAATTAACCCGAAATCTTTACCTTTCTCATACATTAAGCAAAGATTAGTAGAACCTGCTAAGTATCTCAATATTCTTTTGACAGCAATATAATGAGATTCTTTAGGATCTAATTGAAATCTTGCACACAAACAAACAATAAACAGTATATTAGGCCTGCTTGCAGTAAGGTAAAGTAAAGAACCGATAATTCCTCTGAAAAGATCTTGATCAATCTTCTTACCAACTTCATCCTTAGATAAGAGGATTAAAAGATGCATAGGAGTTGACATAGGTTTGGACTTCTCCATTTTATATTTGACTAAAAGTTCTTTGATATATTTTTGGTAATGAATAAAAATATTTTCTTCGAATTGTTTAATTTGTAAACCAAGAAAGAATTTCAATTCACTCATCATACTCATTTCAAATTCACTTTTCATAAGATTTTCAAAACTAGAATATAACTTCTTAAAAGTTGCACCAAAAATGATATCATCCATATATATTTGTACAACTATAAAATTATTTTTAATATGTTTTCTAAACAAAGTTTTATCTACTTGACCTCTAATAAAGTCATTTCTAATTAAAAACAAACTCAGATGATCATATTAAGCATGAGGTGTCAGTTTTAATCTATACAAAGCTTTATGAAGTCTATAGACATAGTCTGGTTTATCAGTATCTTCAAAACTAGGGGTTGCTTTACATAAATTTCTTCATCTATAAAACTATTCAAAAAGGTACTTTTCACATCCATTTGAAATAGTTTTATATCATGAAAAACAGTATATGCAAGCAAAACCCTAATAGCTTCTAGTCTAGCTACAGGACCATAGGTTTCATTTTAGTCTATTCCTTCTTATTGATTATAGCCTTGAGCTACTAATCTAGTTTTGTTACGGTTTACTCTTCCTGATTTGTCTAGTTTATCTTTGAATAACCATTTGGTTCCTATGATAGACTTATTGAATGGTCTAGGAACTAAAGACCAAACTTTGTTTCTTGTAAATTAATTTAACTCCTCTTGCATGGCTAAAATCCAAGCTTCATCTTGAAGAGCTTCATCAATTTTCTTAGGTTCTAATTTAGAAACAAAACTTACGTTTGACTCTTTTCTAAATTTAGACCTAGTTCTCACTCCTTCTGATGTTTCTCTTATAATCAGGTTTTTTAGGCGAGAAGATTTGTACTTCTAGTCTTTTCTAAGACTAAAGTTTTTAAAAATATCTTTTACCTTATCAGGTAGATCGGCTGGTGGTGACGTGTCTAGGTTATTGATTAGAGGAGCAGATAGAGTTTCATCATTAGAATCATCTCTTCTATCTAGATGAGAATCATCATCAAATTTAACATGTATAGACTCTTCCACAGATTTAGAAACAAGATTATAAACTCTATAAGCTTTAGAAGTAATCGAATATCTTAGAAAAATTTCTGAATTGATCTTATAATCAAATTTATCCAACTTTTCTTTTGTATTCAATATAGTGCATTTGTAACCAAAAGAATGGAAGTAAGATATATTTGGCTTTCTTCCTTTCCATAACTCATATAGAGTTTTATTAAAAATAGGTCACAAAATACTATATTTTGAATATAAAAAACTGTATCTACAGCTTCTGCCCTGAAATACTTAGGAAGATTCATTTCATATAGCATAGTCCTTGCCATTTCCTTAATCGTCTTGCTCTTTCTTTCTATAACTCCATTTTGTTGAGGAGTTTTAAGAGTAGAGAAATTATGGAAAATTCCATTCTCTTCACAAAACATTTTGAATTTTTCATTTTCAAATTCTCCACCATGATCACTCCTAATTCCAATAATAGAAATACCTTTTTCATTTTGTAACTTTTTGGATAGAACTTTAAAGCACTTAAGAGATTCATCTTTATGTGATAACAACAATATCCAACAAAATCTAATGAAGTCATCAACAATTACGAGACCATATTTCTTTCCGCCTAGATTTAGTGTTCTAGTTGGACCAAACAAATCTATATGGAACAACTCTAGAGGTCTAGACGAAGTTACAACATTTTTAGAGGAAAAAGATGTATTAACTTGTTTTCCTTTATGACAACTCTTACAAAAGAAATCTTTGTTAAAACTTATCTTTGGTGATCCTCTTACCAAATCATGTCTAACCAACTTGAAAATATGTTTAAAACTAACATAACCTAGCTTTTTATGCCAAATTAGTTTTTCCTCATCTTTTGATATAAAACATGAAATATTTTGACTTTTCAAATCATCTAAGTTAAATTTATAGAGATTGTTTCGTCTCTTGACAAAAATGAATATGGAACCATCCTTGTTTTTTACTACACAATAATTTTGATTAAAGGATACTTCAAAACCAGAATCACATAATTGCCTTACACTAATTATATTATGCTTTAAGTCTTCAACTAGCAAAACATTATCAATAGACGCAAAAGAATCTTTACCAATTTTGCCGATTCCAAGTTGTCTCCAAAAGTTACTAATCCTCCTTGCTTATTTTAGAGGTCTAGGAACATAGACCTTCTTCCCGTCATATGTAGCAAGCATCCACTATTCAAGTGCCATTAGTGCTGGTTGCTTTTTCCAAGAAAGGAGATTTGCAGTATATATTGTATCTTTCTTAGGTACCCATATTTTCTTGGGTCCTTTGGGGTTAGCCTTACAGTTATTCATCGAGTAATAAGAATATTGTTTCGTTTTCTTTCTGTTAGGAACAAAACTCTTATTATGACGAACATTACTATTATTAAAACCTAAACTACTCTTATCATTTGGATGTCTACATTTTCCAATCATCTCATTCATCCTTTTTGTACTTTCAGTAAAAGTTGATAAATCTGCTGAGAGACTATTAATCCTTTGTTTCAATTGATTAATTTCCACAATCTATCTACAATTACTTTCTTTTTCATATCGTCTACTTGTTTCTTAAGTCAGACATTTTCTTTTTCTAAAAGTTTTGCGTTCTTCAAACTTTCAACAAATTTCTTTTTCAATATCTTATATTGTTTCAAGATAGCATGTGAATCTTCTAACAATTCTAAATAAGCATCCTGAAGATCATTAAAGTTAGAAGTTACCTCATCATTGCATTCCTTTTCAGCTACCAAGCATATATTTGCTTGTTCAGATGTTTTTGAGTCGGAGTCAGATTCAGACGAATCCAGATCTTCCCAAATTGCCATCATGCTCTTTTTGTTTTCTTTACTTTTCTTTTGTTTTCTTTTGAGCATTGGGCATTCAGACTTGTAATGTCCTGGTTTATTGCACTCAGAGAAAATGATAGAACTTTTCTCATTCTTTGAATCGTCTTTACTATTCTTCTTAAAAGAGAAGTCTTTATGTCCCTTTGCTTTCTTTTTCTACATCCTCCTAATCTTTCTTGAAATGAAGGATAGTTCATCATCATCTTCACTTGAATCTTGATCAGATTCACTAGCATCATCATTCTTGATTTCTTCAATCTTTAATGCTTTTAAAGACGTGCTTCTATTTTTCTATATCTTCTTATTCTTCTGACTAACCTTTAATGTGATAGATTTATCTCTTCTAGGTTTTTCTCCAGCATCAAGCTCTACTTCATGTATTTTCAGTAAACCAAGCAATTCACCTAGCTTCAGCTTACTTAAATCCTTGGCCTCTTGTATTGTCGTTACTTTAGGTCTCCATCTTTTTGGAAGACTTCTGAGAATCTTTCTAACATGATCTTGATTATCGTAGATTCTTCCAAGAGCTTTAAGTCTGTTAACAATTGTTTGGAATCGTCCAAACATCTGATCAATAGTGTCATCATCTTTTATTTTGAATAGCTCATACTGATGAACAGTAATATTAATCTTGGACTCTTTCACCTGATTTGTGTCTTTATGTGCAATTTATAATATGTTCCACATTTCCTTTGCAGATTCACATCTATGAACCTTATCATATTCACTTTTTCTTAGAGCACAACTTAAAAAGAACTTAACCTTTGAGTTTAACTGAAATCGAGCTTTCTGATCAACTGACCATTTGTCACGAGAGATGCTATTGCCTTCGTTGTCTGTTGGTGTATATGGACCATTCTCAATGATGTCCCAAAGATCAATATGTGTGGATTCTATAAAGATCCACATCTTATCCTTCCAATAATGATAATCTTCACCATTGAATGCAGGAGGTCTTGTGACCAAGGCACCTTTAGCTATAAAAACATGTGATTCAGCTATAGATCTTTGTCCTCACTTTGTAATAGTGTTTCTTAAAAACCTTGTTTTGATACCAATTGAAGTAAATCACTTGTTAATATAGAAATCACGTATAATATGTAAAATACAAAAGAAGGGGGTTGAATTGTGTAAAATCTTCAAAGATATTAATCTTTAGGGATTTCTTGAATTTCTTTACAAATTCTGATGATCACAAAAACAATTTACTAAAGTCGATGTGTAATGAAATCGCAAAAATTATTATCTACTCTTCTAACAACAAGAAAATTAAAAGATAAGGGTTAGAGAATAGACACCACGATTTTATATTGGTTCACCCTTAACCTTGGGCTATGCCCAGTCCTCAGAGTTTGTCTAAGATTTCACTATACTCTTCAACTTTACAAGTATTCTTTCTACCCTTACAGAGCCTCTTCAGGTTTCTCTCACAAAGTATTATTTATCCGCTTTCTTAGCCTCTCCAGGCTCTAGCCTTTCTTTCTCTTGGAAAGATATTGTTTGAGCTTCATGTTACAAATGTATTCATTCCCTTTCTTTCGCACTTGAATATAGAGTTTGTCGAAGTAATGTACAATATGATTTTCTCTCTTATAAAAACGTTATTTAGTTTACGACTAAAAATAGTATTTATAGCCTAATTCTTCAACTATCTTCTTGAAAAACTACTTCTTGAATCTTCTAGAAACCATTATTAGTCGAGTCCTGTATCTAACTCCAACTAACTAACTAACTGATGTTCTAGAATAGTTTCCATTTGCATCGTCTAATACTGTACTTCTTTTGATGTCGCACTTCTTCTAGTTGACATGTATCTTCTTATGTTGACTTTCTATAGTTTGACCGTCTTAAGTCGTCCATCTTGAGTTTTAAATATCTTCTGGTGTTGACTTTCTATATCTTCTGGTGTTGACTTTCTATAACTTCTGGTGTTGACCATGTATCTTCTAGTGTTGACCTTCTATATCTTCTGGTGTTGACTGCTCATCTTCTGGGTTTGACCATGTATCTTATGGTGTTGACTTTCTATATCTTCTGATATTGACTTTCTATATCTTCTGGTATTGACTATGTGTTACTTACATTTTTCTGCGCACTTAACAAACTTATCAACAAAATTCACACATTTCTAAGATTATTGTTGTTTGATTGTCATCAAAATTAATAGACGTGAAGTCTTCTTGACTTAACACCTTCCTCGTTGTTATTGATTTCAGGTTTCTACATTTTAGTGACCTATTTAGCATACGTCTTCCAAAGGTACAAAAGGAGAATCTTATCCTCCACTAGCTCACCACAAGAATTAAACTTCATAATAGGAATAAATTTAAGAATCAACTTTTTATGAACAACTTCAATACACACCCTCACATACCCTACCCTCTTGATATTGTTTGTGTTTTCATCAAAAGCAAGAGGGGTTCTAAGGTAACTAACTAAATAGCTTAAACCTTTAGAAGACTAGTATTCAAGAGGTATTTTGTGCATATTCATCCATATAGGAATGGATTTAATTTCACTTCTATCGAGCTTGAAACTCAACTCCCATTTCCTTAAAAATAGGGGTTTATCTTTTATATGTCATAACCCTATGTCCATAACCTTACCATCAATTTCCTCTTAAGAAAATTTGAATATGATGAGATCATCTTCTGTGATAAACATCGATTAAAGGCCATTCTTTTTCCAGCTAGTATCTTCCTAGTGTTGAACCACCAAGAAAGTAGTCGACTAGGGAGGACTTCTACTTATTTTCTCCTTGTAGTAGAACTTTAGGAGGAGATATGACTCAGCCCTCTTTAAACCAACTACAAAATGTAACTTCCCAAATGAATATAAGTCACCCATTACACAGTTCGATATTTGCTTTTTTGGTTTAGAAGACGCTTATTGGACAATGAGATGAGGACAATCCTCACTCTCCAACCTAAGATCTGGGGAAGATGACATTCAATTCATCCCCTTAAATCACTGAAGGAGAAGAGATATTCCCTTAGTTGTTGGCTTCTTTGCTTCTCACCATATAAGACACACCTCTACTCTATCAAAACCTCCTTCTCTCGCTAGAGATCATTGCAAGTTAGATAGATCTTAATAGTAGTTACCTTAATCTTACAACTCAGTAGCCTCAGTCATGCCTCAGTCGTACCCCACAGTCACCTTAGACTCACACCTCAGTTGGTAAATTCATATACCTTTATCTCACGCCTCCGTCTCCATAATCACCACCATCACACACCTCTATCTCACACCTCCATCACCTCAATCACCTAAGTTGCCCACCTCAGTTACAATCCATCTCTATAATCACCACCATCACATGCCTCTATCTCACACCTCCATCACCTCAGTCACCTAAGTTGCCCACCTAAGTTGTAAATCTCAGTCTCACGTAGTTGCACACCGTAGTCGCAAGCAATCATCAGCCTTATATGCACACCACAGTCGCAATCGCATAACTCAGTCACCACTATTGTCACAAAAGCAATTGCACATCATTGCGATCGCAATCGCATGCCTCGTAAGAGATCAAAAGATCCTCTAAAAAATTCAAACTTTATTACTAAAGGAAGATGTCATTCTTTTTTTTCATACAAATCTAAATCTTACTTAACCTAAATTTGACTTCACCATTGGAGTGTAAATTCTAGAAAACCTTTAGTTTTTCCTTGCAGTTTACCTCTATCCAGCCTTAGCACAAGTATATATCTAAAGATCATTGCAAAACTTTAAGGGACTTGTAGAACGCCTACTGGTTTAAATAGTACTAGACATAACAAACATCATTTATTGTTGTTTATAAGAAACAGAACAAAAAGACCACCAACTACTTAACTGAACCTACAAAGATGCAAATTCACAAAGATCCTAGCAATAACAACAACACCCAGTAATCCTACTACTGATACTTATGATCTAGAGAGGTCCATTATAATGCTAACTAGTAGAGAGATTATTTTCAAATTACCTATTTAAAAAGAGAGAGATAGAAATAGAGAAAATATATAATAATAATAATAATCATCATCACCATCATCATCGTCATGATAACTAAATCAAACTAGTTAAAAAAAAAAGCTTAGGATAACTCCTTAAGAGGTAAGTACTACCTATTTACAAGTTTAGGCTAATTAAAAGAGAAAAAAGTTAAGAAAAAATTTATGAGAAGTACAAGAATCTTTTTACGAGGGATCCTTTATCTGAGTCCTAGTACACCAAAGTTTTCTATTGCAGGTCATGTACTTGATAAGTTCCAACATTGCTATATCATATTTGATCACCTTAGCTGTCCTTTTTTTCTCTTACACTCTCTGAGTATAATCTTCTTACATCTTCTCATTGGAGTGTTTGGGTGTCTCCTCTTAACATATCCAAACAACCTAAGCCTTGTCTCTCTTAATTTGTCAATAATATTAGCTACTTCCAATTTGTCCCTTACCATTATATTCCTAACCTTATCTCTTCTAGTAAGGCTGCACATTCAATAGAGCATCCTTATCTTTGTTACCATTAGCTTATGAATATACACTTGTTTGATGGGCCAATACATTACTTCATTAAGCATGGCTTGCCTGGTCGCTAAACAATAGAATTTACCTTTAATCTTTAGTGGTATCTTCTTATCACATAGAACTTTTGATGTACTTCTCCATTTAAACCACCCTGATCTAATCCAGTGAACTATATCTTCATCAATCTCTATGTTTCTTTAGATGATAGATCTTAGATATTTAAACACTCCTTTTATGGTATAAATTTTGAACTAATCTTTACCTCCACATCGGTAACAACTCTATGTCCCGAAAAGCTACACTCCACACACTCAGTCTGTAGCGCCCCCTTACCGCAGGGTATCCACCGGGACAACCGGAGGTCATTCCGGCACATATCCTACGATAAGGGCACGCTACGATCGATCACTACATCCCTTTCTATGACATGGTAACATAATTCAAGAATAAAGCATCATAAGAAGATCACAATATTTTAAAACCAACTTTTTCCTCATTACACTTCA
>JANIJH010565915.1:0-13688 GCA_024520975.1 Erythroxylum areolatum
CCAAAATTGCAATTAATGTTAGTCCAACTTCAGAGACATTGACAAAATTGCCCTTTGGGGCAAAAATGTCTAACAATTGCAGTTTATCAACAATGGAACCAAATACATATCTAGGCATTATTGAGCTTTAGGAAGAAATATTTTTTTATATATTTGAAGGGATTAATTATGTGATCATTATTATTAAATAAAAATATTATTTTTATTTAATCTCTTCAAATATATAAAAATTAATATTCACCACAAAAAAATTCTTTTCTACTTCAAACTTAAAACATCAAGTTATTATGTACAAATTTTTATTTTCCTAAATGATGGGGTCAACCCAATTCAATCCTTAAAAGTTAAGAGAGCCACTCCAGCTTCTTAGTACTGAAGGACTTCTAACTATTTGGAGGCTAGGTTTTAAAGAGATTGTATGGAACGGTGGAGCACTCCCTTGGAGTTATTTCATATAATTTTATACAAATAATGGACCCATCACATCATTGTACCATTTTTTCCTCACAAATTTGGCTTTATCTCTAATTTGTTAATTTGCATATCTCGTATGGTTTTGGTTTTGCATTACTTACCATCGATGTTGACAACCACTCATGACTGTGTCTCCAGCCACTGAATCACCTTTCTTGGAGTTGGAGGTAGGAAATATCATTTTGGCTTCATAAGAGCTTTGGGGAGCTGTCAGTCGCTACACAGTTGGAAGACTCCATCTACATATATATACATAGGTCCCCAACACCAAATTCAATTATTGATCATTGGTATATATTATTCACATCTATATCTATATCTGTTACAAATTAACCAAGTCATAGAGACTCATGTCCTTCCTCTTGTCTTTTGCTTCCCCCATGCAACGGACACACGTCGACCTTGAATAAGTAGCTGAACCTTTAATTTATGAGCCAAAGTGGCTCTTCCACAAATTCCATCTGAGCCATAATATCTTGTCGCTTTATTAGTCAATCCTTAATTGACTCTTTTTCTTTTCTTTTTCTTAGACACATCAAATAAATGCTGCCGTTATCTGGTGCAGCCTTAATCAGGGAATTGATCAAATGTCCAATGAGTTGGGATCTTAAGGCACGATCAATCAACAAATGCTAACGTTGGTTTTATCTGGATTTTCCTTAATATGGTCACTGTTGATGCTCTCAAAGTTAGCAAGTCACTGTAGATGCATGTCCTTGCATGGGAGAATAGAAGCATGATCATATAGTCGAAGCATGTTTTCACATGTAAATGACTATTTAGAGCCATCAAGTCAAGTGACTGTATGTTTCTTTATAATTCCAAACACTGTTTTATAATTTTACTTTATTCTTACCCTCATGCTTTATGCTACTATGTTTTTTCTAGGATTTTTAATCTATAACAGCACAAGTATAGTAATGAGCAATCTAAAATCTACACTTGATCTTCTAGATTACTTTCATCTGGATCACTTTCGACTAAAATTGACCATTTCACTATATACCAAGCTAGGTTTTCCGTAGACTAAAGGCAAAGTTAGCCTAAAATATATTTAAAAAACCACCGGAAGGAAAGTTATTCTTGACTTACATTTCACCTCACTTTACTTCTGATTGGAGTTAGTTTTGACTAACCTGATTAAAGTCTGTCTTTTGTGTTATAATATGCAATGAAGCCAAAACGAGTAGGTATTTTCAGAGTATGAATCATGCGAAATTGACACCTTTATCTCCTCAGTGACCATCCCCACACCACAACCTAACCTAAACGGCCCTCCAAGCAGCATATGCTCCATCAATCCATTTGTTTCCATCCGCAAGATGTATGAGCCATTTGTGTCGTTGCCCCTTACGTCACCAACCATTCTCCATCTGCTTATCCGATCACATAATGAAAGGCGACGCCTGAAGTCTTTGCTTGTCTTTTGAAAACTACTCCAAAACTTGATAAGGAGAAAGAGTTTGTTTAATATTTTCTTTCCATAACCGTTCCTTAGAAGGAAACTTCCCAGGTCCCTATTGTCCCTTGCTTTCGGGATAATTTTAATATTGTTATCGACCCTTTGCCTAACGTGTAAAAAAGTACAGATAGAAGAACCTAAAGCCTTCTGATCTTCCGTGATCTATACTTTGTCCTTCCTCAATAATTTACAACCAAAGTTGTACTCAACTTTTCACCATTGATTGCTGTCAAACACTTACAACTGATTTGATCTCCAGATACATCAGAGAAAAGCCACCACTTTCCTTCCAACAACACTTTTTTTAGGCTCAATTTCAATTGTATCAGTAACTAATTAACGTAACAACATTATTGGGGATTGGAAATATCATAAGATGAAATAAACATTAAATAATTGCAATTTTTTCTATAAACCATATAATTTATCTAATGGAGAAAAGCCCAAATTGGTCCTCTACACATCTTTTTTTTTTTTTATGTTAAAGTATCCAAAACTTTCTCCTTTAATCCTGACTTTACCGGTGGACTGAGTTTGTGCAACTTACGCAACCACCCTCATAAACCTAACTTATACATTTTGATCTAACTTCCTTTTTTTTTAATCATTTAATGTCTTCTTTCTGGTCATTTTTTGAGATAATGTATTATAAATTATCTAATCTTTTAAAAAATTCAATTTAATGTGTAATTCTTTTAATTTTAATTAAATAGATTAACTTTTTATAACATGATAATAATTTATTGATTTGGTTAATATATTTTTATTCGTAATATTTAAGTGTTCATGTAGAAAATTAATTAACAACTAACTATTTATGTAAACTAAAAAACACGACCTGATGTGCAAAAGAGGTTATGGGTTAAATGTTTTAGTCACGTAGATGATTAATTACTAATTAATCTTCTAAGTGAACATCTTACAAATAAAAAAGAGTAATTAATCTTCTAAGTGAACATCTTACAATTAAAAAATATTTTGTTACCGTTTTTCATGTTATAAAATATTAGTCACTTAATTAAAAATTTTAAAATATTAGATACTAAATTAAAAATAATCAAAAAACAGATAATTTAGTATCTGTTTTCCTTACTTTTTAGGGCCGAACATGCAAGAACTTGGCAGTTGCGAGTATATGGAGTGCCAATACAGAGCCAAAAGCTTGCAAGAAAAAGCACCATCAACCATGACGTGCAGTTGCAGTTTAATGAGTCATTTATTATATTAAATTACAGTTTAATGAGTTAGTCATTTTTTATATTAAATTACAGTAATAATAATGTTTAAAGATTCTTAAACACTTCAATTATTCAAATTCACTGCTCCAGGATATCAATCAATCGGAAAATTGGATAGACAAATTTGCAGTACTTTATTTCTATATATGTGGCATTTCTTAAATACTACATTCATGCAACATATAACTATTAGATTCAATTGAAAAATGTAAAAGATATCCATGCCGATGGCACCGTAAAGAATTAATCAACTAACCTCTTCTGAAATAGGATTTCTTTCAAGATACAACTCAAGAATTCTACAAATGAAAGTAGCATCACTGCTAAGTTTGTGGATGTACGTAGGTGTTAATCTACATAATGATATAAGTCAAGTATCACAGAGGCTTGAGACCCTCTGAAAAGGGATTCTGTTATCTGTAGTGTCCCTTCCTACAATTTCCATCAATTTGCAAAATTAATAAGAGGCAGAGAAAGTAATTCAAACTGCTTGCAAAGATTGGATGCAGAAAAAACATAAAGAAAGGCAGAAGTGTACTCACAGTTCCTACACCAGTTCTCCCAAGTATTAGTTGTGAAAAAGACGAGGTTTTAGCAAGTTGGCAAAGGGTACCCATAACTGGCTTGTTCAAACTCAATCCATTCAGACTCAGTTCTGTAAAACTGCAAAGACAACATCAGATTCAGAACATTTTGATATGAGGTGGCCAACACCTATTCCCTATCTGAAAATAGAAATGGAAATGTATTTTACTAGGTAAAGGGTTTTGGCCTTGAACCTTTTCAAAATAACAAGTTTGGTGAATAGATTATGGAGAACATTTCCGGATATGGGCTGATTGTGTCCTGTCAAAATGACTGATTATTAGGCAGGACATAAGCAATAATGTAGAGGGTGTACTCAACTCATTCTCTCTTTAAGTACCTATTAAAAGTTGTGCCAGGACAGAGCAATCTTTTAGTCCATCGGAGACCTTTTGGATAGTCCTAGATGTAATAGAACACCGCTCTATATTTAAGCTATAAAGGGCTGCAAGAGCAAAAAGCATAATAAGAAAACATCAATACCAACAACTTCAACTTAAGAACAGAGTTAGACGAGTCATGAAGTAGTTGGCCATGCTAACACGCCAATAAGAAGAGCTTCAAGATCAAGTCATGGCATCTACAAGGATCTTTTATGCCAAAATGAGTATAAGATAAAGGATTTTACCTTTACACTTTTCCAATATAGTTGAAAGGAAAGATGCACATGTATCAGTGAGGCGATTTCCAGATAAATTAAACACTTCTAGACGAGTGAAGAGCACAGGGCACTCACAGATCTGCAGAACCACAATTAGAAAGCTCATAATGAGCTGCAGTACAAAATGTTCCTCTATTCTTTTAAGATGCTAATAGTGACTCCACAGAATCTCTACATTCCAATCAAGACAGAATTTGGGGATTCTTAGTAATTCAACATGGGCTACATATGACAAATGTGGCAATCCTGATTGCACTTCACAAAGGCCAAATTTCAACCACTATACGGTCACATTCTATGCACATTCCTTCACATGAAATTGGCGGAGTACAAACGAACAGGTCACAACTACTGAAAATCAATCAAGCCAAAGAAGAAAGATAGAAAGCAGGGGATCATGATTCGTAAAATTGGACCCAAAAGAGAGTAATCCTTATGATTCATGCATGCAGAATTTCGGAAAGTTTTGAAGTAACTAACAAACTTGAAATAGAGCTGATGGACCAAATCGATTGCAATGCAAATCCAGGGTCAAATCACCATATTTTTTGCCTGATATGAGAAGCTTCTCCATCGTTCCATTTCATAAGCATAAGCAGTTGGCAACTATTGTTAGTCAATGAGAATTACATATCATACAACGAGAATTACATATAATAGCATTCTGCCAAGAAGCAATGTTATGCATGTGGCAGTTAATGCACTGCTTTATGTGAATCATTTAACTGATGAAGACAAAATAAAACATACCTAACAAATTATGAGATAAGTCAAGCATCGCAAATGTTTTGTGTGTATGCAGGGCATTTAGCAACGGAGTTACAGATATATCTTGCAATTCACGGTCAGATGCAGTCACTTCATCAAGAAAATATGAAATTATTGATTCTCCAACTAGGAAATTTTATGTCGACATTGTAAACAAGAGGAGAAAAATAAGCATCCATTTTCGTCCTGCCTGTCGAACTTATATTGCTACCTCTGAAATGTAAAGTCTTTGAAGCAACTTCATATTAGATGTCTCAGATAACTCAATGCAAGAGTCAATATACAATTTCATCAAGCACTTTCGAACCCATCCTGTCAAACATGAATCAAAAGAAACTTATTAAGCTGCATATAAATATGAACTTGACAGTAAAACAAACAAAGGAATTATGGTTCACTAAATAGGTGTTGTACGCAAAATCAAACTTGCCCTAAAGGTTCTGCAGTCTATATTACATCTTTACAGCATTAAGAAAATAACAAGGTTATGAGGATTTCAAAGTTCTACCTCAGTTCAAAGTGAAAATTTCCCAGCTCAATTTTTTCAAGGCAAGCAAACTGCTCCATGGTGTAAAAACATAGTTTCAGATACGTATTGTTATATGAAGCTTATATAAGACCTTGACACTAGCATTTTCCAATCCAAGAACTAATATATTTCTAACAGAATCATGTTCAACAAACTTAAAGTAAAAAGTAGGTAATTTCCTTTCAGAAGCTGCCTATCTTAGGAAGCAATTTACTGTTGATGCATCCTTATTGGAAAACTAACAAATCTCATATCTGTTAGTCAATAAAGTTGCTCATAAGTGGGAAACCCTCATTTGTGTTCGTCATAATAGGCACCAGAGTGCTTATAACTCCAGGGCACATTGGAAAAGGTGATGCTATTATAACTTCCCAAAAGAAGAAATGTAAATCATACCAGCAATAGAAACTTCAATCATAATGTTTCCTGGGCCATTCTTAAAAGTATCCAATGATTCACAGGACTCCAGAACTTGATCATCATATTTCATCTGATGAATGATGGGCAAGAGACCTAACAAGATAATAGATTGAATATTCTATCAATTGCATGAAGTGGTGGCCGGTGACAATTATGCATGCTCACAATAGAAAAATTTTCAATTGAAAGTTACTTCAACAATTGTTTCTACCCTTTGATCTCCTGTCCATAGATAGATGTAGATAATACAAGCATGTCAGTTCAACTTTTAACGACTCAATGCCCAATTTATCAACAGCAATGTACGAGCCTGCCTCCACTTGAATAAGGTAATTGTCAATTCTAAAGGTGGTATGTTGCTGCAGTCAACAAAAGCAACAGGTTAAAGTACAATGATGATAACAAAGAAGAAGCTACAACAATGAGAATGAGAACATAAAAACAAGAAATAAGAAAGAATAACCACTCCAATAAGCAAAGTTGCTATGTCACTGCTGCGATATGAAAAGACCATTAAGTGCATCCGTAAGAGGCTTCTTGTGCAACGACAAAAAACAAATTGAAAACAATAACCTCTCAACTTAACATAATTAGACCTTGTTCTGGGTATTGATTTAGGATTTTTCATTAAGCGGGCCAAAAGTAAAAATTACTACACCAATTACTGACAAAATATAATTTTTAAAATCTCTTCAGTGGGGCAACTGATCCCTACGCCTTGATGGATCCATCCTTGCACAGATCACATGCTAAATGGAGTTAGCTAGATGACACTATTAAGTAGAGTATGTTAACAAGCAGAATGTCCTTCATAACTGATATCTGGAAATGAAATAAAATCAGATAATAACCTCCTGCCATGACAAATCACGACAAAGATGTGTTTACTCTCTGTTGCACATATATCAGGAAATACTCAGTGTAGTGCAACAGTTGGAATTATGTAAGTTGAGATGGCCAGGATTGAGCTTATCAGTTCGGTTTTCAGATATGTCAATCTCATGTCCAGAACCACTGCAGCAAGATCAGATGTGGAAGCATTTTCATTTGTGCTCAAAGATCTGAGAACTTTGCCACTAGTCACCATATTACGAGCCCTAAATTTGTATAAACTTGCACTTTCTTCAACTTTAATTGGACCACATGAACTGGTAACACAATGGGAGGCAAGAGTTGAGCTATCTTGCCATGCCAAAAGTATCAATTACTATGACACCAGATTCACACAGAAACAATATCTCATGTATTGATTAAGATGTTTGTGTACCTGAAATCTACATGCACAACCACCAGAATTGCTTTTCCTTCTTACTGTAGTGAGAACAAAGACATATTAGAATTACTACAAAAAAGATATTAAGTGACATGGCTAAAAACTGGTACCCACTTTCATCAGAAGTAGCAACATCATGGTTAAAAACTGATACCCACTTTCATCAGAAGTAGCAACATCCTCTACTGGGCATTTAGTAGTTTTCTCGTTTGAAATATCACTCTCATTTGGAAAATCGTCTTCATCATCTGAAACGACCACTCTAATTCTTTTCCTGGCATTGTTGGACTAGTAAAACATTTTTTAGAAGCTTTAGTTAAATTTTCATGAACTTTGTAATTTTCGGCCTGAGCTGCTTTGATGTTTGATCAGCGTTTACTGGACTGAAGGAGTGAAACTAGGGGCACATCATCATTCATGATTTCAACACTTTCTAAAGTCTGTGATCTTGAAGAACAGAGCTTGCCCACTGATTTAGATTTACTTTATGATAAATAATCACCTCTTCTGTATCAGTTTCAGAGCAGTTAGCTCTTGTCGATTTTTGTTTCTCAAGCTCCTTGATTTCTAGCTGTTTGAATTTGTCAATTTCAAGTTGCAACCTCCTACAAAAGAGAACCAGGTTTTAACAAATAAACTACTGTTTATGTCAAGAAAACTAAGTTGCAATCTTACTGAGTTAGTACTGCTCTCAGTCAAAATGCTTATCATCGTAAAGAAACTTTACCTAGCCTCGTCAACATTATCAAATCTTATCGTGTGGCTGTAATGCATATTCTCTAGTGCTGTAAGCTGAATAGGGGGGAGTTTAGCCTCAGAGGCAATTCTGTGTATGAGGAAAATGAATAAGGATTAGCATAACCATTATGACAAAATGCAAGAAAGATCAAATTTTATTTACTTCCAAGTCCAAGTAAGAACAATTTAGAATGCTTCAAGCTGCCCAAATAAGAAATAAGCAATAGAATATTATCTTCTTGTCATTGTTTATTAGTTGTAACCTGTTACTTGTGAGATAAACATAACATCACGTAATATCAATTATGTTCTCCTTAATCTTCAGACAGACATGAAACATAACTTCTGCAAAACTATAGACTGCTAGCTTTTATAAGAACAGAGATGATGTCAAAGATAACTTGTATCTACCACTAGCTCCTGATAATTTACTGGAGAACAGTACTACTGTCGTTGGATTTTCTAAAAGTTCGTGTTTTGGACTCAAGGTACGTGTGTTTAAGTCTAGTAGCTAAGGTAAGTCAAATTTACACAAATGCAACTTCCTTAACATGTAAAGCAATAGCAAGAGAATCATTTTTATTGCATATGAGTTAAAAGAAGCCTATTAAAGGTGTAAAGAGCTGCCTTTTCATAAGCTAATATGAGGTATTCAGCTAACCTGTCCATGCTCAGCAAACTAAGAATTTAACACAATGGAAAATTTTGAGGAAAAAATAAACAACAGATGAATACTTATAGCCTTCTATCAGAAATTAAGCTGAAACTATATCTCTTCATGTGTTTTTGTTACAAAACTACTAGATAAATGTATATACAAAAACCTAGTTTCCAAATCCGGTAGACAACCATAGATCATGGAGTATCTTATCAGAATCTTAGCCAATGCTATCAGAATGTTGACCTAACTTAAGGATACAATCTGTTACAAAATATTTTCCTAAAATAGTGACGATTGAACGAGCTTGTAAATTAAAATCATAATTATTTTTATCAATTAAAGGTCTGTGTGAATATCAAAAGGCAACGTTTGATTTGATTTGATTCCGTAAAATTAAAATGAAACCTGGAAAGGTAAAGGAAATAATATATAGCTCATTGTGGAAAATGAAAATTACCATTAACCATAAATAAATAAATGATCAGGAGACGGCTTCCCAAGCCGAAGCGGCAATGAGAGGTCGGCTATGCCAACCAAGAGTCAAACATCCTTCGTCCTCCTGGACACTGTAACCCTCGGCAGAGAACAGCGTCAACAGCATCCTGGCTTGCTTAAACGCATTTGAACCCAGCTCCACTAAGCCGCTCTCTCCACTTAGCCAGCTGCTTGTGTCTTTCCTGTTAGTACGTGGAGGAGACCTTATTACGTACCCCAGGATCATGTGAAAAGATAAAAAACGAAGGTAATGCGGAATACTTAGATTCGGTTCCATCTCGGATTCCGATGCCGATTTCGAGCTCCAAATGTCTCCGAATCTCCTGGGGCCTGTAGTGGAAAGCACTCACCGACTCATGGGTTAGGCCTTTCTACAGTTTCCTCAACGTTCCGAGCTTCCTTAACGGGTCAGGAACCTTATGCTTGTGAACGTTCTCTTGAGCAACTGCAAGAGACCTAACTTTTATATAGCTTCCATATCGGGCTTCCCCATCACAAGGTCAATATGGACCCGGTCCACACTGATCGGGATCCATTTTTTACCCGAACTTCGACCCATTAATTTAGATCATTTATTGGGTCACTTTATTATCTTTATCCGGATCAAATGACGCAACTTAACCGGTAATTTATTTAAAAACCAAAATTGCAATTAATGTTAGTCCAAATTTAAGAGACATTGACAAAATAGCCCCTAAGGGCAAAAATGTCTAACATTTCCAACCGAGCCAACCCCTCGCAGCTCACCACATTGCATATTTCTCTCTGTATGTACATCTCCGCCAACGCTTTCTCTGGCTGTAAAGCGCAAGCCTCCAGCGAATCCACCATCGTTAATAGTAGTAAAGTGACTCCATGAAGCGGTCCATGAACTCGAATTGGTTGTGGTTCGCTTCTTGCTCAACAACCGTCATGATCTTTGGCTTCAAGTTCTTGATCCAACTCAGAATCGTATCGATCCTATCCCGGTCGGGTCCCAGTAATTTGTGGAGCTGCATGATTGAGTTGACTACCACAGCTTCCTTGGGGTTCACTTGGAGCATCCACGGCTTCACATCCTGAAGTCGTGAAGCTGCCATGCCATGAAATGCAACTGGACATTGACCGATCGCGCCAACTCGGCAAGTCGCACGCTGATCTCTCGAAGCGAGTCGCGGCCGTCGGGAGATGACGGATCGATGCCAGTTATTCTTAACAGTGGCGGTCCACCAGGACATAGAGCAAAAGCCTGTATGAGCGTCGGCCATTGTAGGCCGTGCATTAAGTCAAAGTCCACCACGTGGATGCAACCTTGACCGTCGAAAGCCTCTAGTGCAGCTTGATTGGCTGTGAAATGAGCGAACTTGAGGTAAGGTCAGGCTTCGTAGAAGTGATTTTAAAATTTTAAAATTATAATATAAATTATTCATCAAATTGATTATTAATATGTAACAGCTTTTAGAATATGATTTGTCATTCTAAATATATAATAATAATCATCATATATAAAAAAATTAGGTTTCTTTTAATAAATATATACTTCACTGTAATAATTATATAAAAATATTTTAGTTTTATATATGAGATTTAAATTTAATATTTCAATTCAATTTTATCTTGATATCATATGGAATAATATTTTTAGTTCAGCCTCATTTATTTATTTATAATCTTTTTTAGTTGAAAAATATAAATATTTAAATATCATGTTTGAAATTCCTATTTTTCTTTTATTCCTATTCTATACATTGGTTACTTACTTTTATTCCTTAGAAAGTTTCAATGGAATGCTGAATAACATTAAAGAAATAATATCATTTATAATCGAGCATAACAAATTTACACAATTATCAACTTTATTTAAGAAATTGAAATAAAAATAAAAATTGGTGTTATAGACATTAACATAAATCATATGCAACATCGTTTATTATTGTAAATCAATAGATGATCAAAAAGTACTTTAAAGATAACATATTACATCCATAAATTATCTTATCCCTAATTTTGATAGAAAAGAAAAATTATCGACAAAAAAATAATAACAACTGTCGATAGTCTTTTCGATAAAGTAGAACCATGCTTTCCGCCAATATGAGTTTATGTACAAAATTCCAAACATTGTGACTAATATAATAGTAAAAGTCACAGAAAAACTTATGTAAAAGACATTCAAGTCGACAAACCCATCATCAACTTCATCGTCATTTGAAGATGGTGGTGTGGGTGTTTCTGAAGTGCAATTCTTTGGCAGTGGTAACCCGCATAAGAAAGGAATCCCTTTGTAGCTGCTCTCATCAAATGTGGCAAATTGAGCAACTCTATTGGGTATCTTACCAGAAAGGTTATTATAAGACACATTGAAAACTTTTAAGAAGTTTAGAGGTAAGCTGATGAGGAATTGTTCCGCTCAAGTTGTTGCAAGAAAGATCCAAAGTCTCAATTTGGAACATGTTTGAGAACGAGAAAGGAATAGGTCCGAATAAATTATTATGTGATAGGTTCAAAAGGTTAATACCTTGAATACTTCCAAATTCGTAAGGAATTCGACCTTTCAAATTGTTGCTGGAGAGATCCAATCCAACAATATCCATGCCAAGCATTTGTTCCATTTTGAAACCAAAAATATTTCCCTTCAATGCAAATTCAAACTCTCCAATAAGATCTAATCCACCACCAAAAGTTTCTTTTTTATACTTATACAAATAATTGGTAGAGAGAAAGGAGAGCTTATTATGTGAAAGATCAACTATCCTTAACACATTCGTCATCTTCCACAAATTAATTGGGATCTCTCCTATAAAAGTATTATGACTTAAGAGAAGATACGTTAACATATAAAACTTTTCAATCCACTTTAGAATGATACCAATTAAACAATTATGACTAAGATCCAGAACTTCCAAATTATTGGAATGGGAAATTAAATTAGGAAAAAGTCCTTCCAATCTATTTTGCGACAAATAAATTTGTTGCAACTGGGAAGTTCCCAATATTGCAGGTATGCTTCCAAAAAGCATGTTTTTGGAAAGATCCAGCACATGAAGAGCATCCATTATTCCGATCCACTTAGAGACTTTGTCAAATAGTTTGTTATCACGCACGACAAATACCGTTAAGAAAGAACAATTGGACAAACTTTCCGGAATGCTTCCAGTAAACTCATTTTGCTGATAGAAGTAACCACTCTAACCTCGAAAAATATGCACCCATCTCAGTTGGAATACGACCGTAAAGATGATTTCTGGAGATGTCTAAATCCCTTAAAGTTGCATTAGGATTACGTGCTAGAAAACCCAAAGTTCCCGAAAGAGAACAATTGGTGATAGCAAGGCCTTCCAATTTTGTATTGTTTTCTAGTAACCAGCTTGGAAAGCCCAATCTTATCATTGGAATGCCAGAAATGTCGAGATTGGTCAAATCATGTTGATGGTACAAAAATTCAGGAAATGATCCTCCTCCAGAAGTAGAACTTAATGAAAGACTCTCCAATTGAAACTTGGGTGTCAAATTACAATTGACCACCTCTATTTCTGTATAAACTTCATTTCGCCGAGCATGAAAATTCTTGAGTTTAGAGTGGTTGAAGAATGGAGAAAGTGAACTTGGAATTTCAAACTGATTGTAATCCAGTGACAGGGTCGTGAGAGATGTGAGCAATTTTAATGGGGATTGTGAAGTTTTTCCAGTAAAGTGATTATCGAAGAGAACTAGTTTTTGAAGAAGTGTCAAATTCACCAAACAATGAGGCAAATTACCACTCAG
The DNA here is from genome assembly GCA_024520975.1 of Erythroxylum areolatum. Lineage (NCBI taxonomy): Eukaryota > Viridiplantae > Streptophyta > Magnoliopsida > Malpighiales > Erythroxylaceae > Erythroxylum > Erythroxylum areolatum. The sequence goes on from JANIJH010565915.1 coordinate 13,049, forward strand.
ATTATTGTCAGAAAGATGGAGCACCCGAAGATTTGTGAAGTGACATAAGCCTAAATCTATATTAAAGAGAAGGGGATTAGAGAGATAGACAACCACCACAAACTTCAAATTTTATTATTAAGGAAATTAACTAACCTTGAATGCTGCCAGTGACAACAACAAAGTCTCAAGCGAAGTCATATTTGCAATGTACTATAGTAAGGTATTGACATTAGACAAGCCTGCAACTATAGAGAAAACTATTATTAGATTTAATAAATATTACTCTAACAGATTAGTGAAAAAGGAAATAATAAAAATTTCAACTTACTCTGTGAAGCATCCGTCATGACCATGCTTAAAGTCTGAAGAGAACGAAGAGCACCAAGACCTTGTAAAAAGTTCACATCCAAAGAAGACTCATCCAGGTATAACTCTTTCACATTATTCAGCTCTATTTTGAAGAAACAAAAAATGTTATATAAAATTTAACATAAATGTAAAGACAATTTTAATTTTAATTTAAATAAAAATATCTGTTTAACTTACCTTGTGAAAATGATACTTTTGTAAAATTATTGGTATCTAAATGAAGGGACTCAAGGTTTGGGAATGCTTTTAATGATTCCAGCTGAAAGTTGCTTCCCATATTAACATCTTT